>JAGSPU010001129.1:0-20856 GCA_019321725.1 Paulownia fortunei
AGGCATGGTTATTAATGGGATTAAATAATTCTAATTTAGAGTAACTAAAAATAAATAAATTAAAATTTTAAAATCAAATGAAATTGCAAATAAAACCAAAATGGCAAAAGAGCAAAAAAGAATGCATGCTTTAAGAGTTATTTTTTTTTGGAGAGTATTATATCATTTTTATTTAAAATAATTAAATAATAAATAATTATTAAGAAATTTTAGAATCCAGCAAAAACACAATGTAAATTAGATATAGAAATAAATATATGTATTGAATTTCAATAGAATATATTTCGGACTCATTAATAGTGTTTAGTTGAAATATACAATTAATTTAACTTTAAAATATATTAAAATTTGAATAATTGAAAATATTTTAAAATATTTAAATTTTAAAAGTATAAATAAAAAATAGGTTTGTAAATTCAAAGGCATGGTTATTAAATGTGATTAAAAAATCTAATTTAGAGTAACAAAAAATAAATAAATTAAATGTTTAAAATCAATTAAAATTTCAAGTAAAACCAAAAGGGCAAAAGAGAAAAAAAGAATGCCTTATTCAAGAGGTAATTTCTTAGATAGTATTATACCGTTTTTATTTAAAATAATCAAAAAATAAATAAATATTTTAAAATTTTAAAATCTAACAAAAACACAATGTAAATTAGATACAAAAATAAATATATGTATTGAATATTTCAATAGAATATGTTTTGATGTCATTAGATAGTATTTGACTGAAATATATACAATTAATTTAACTTTAAAATAAATTAATATTTGAATAATTAAAAATATTTTAAAATATTCAAATTTTAAAAATATAATTACTAAAAATTTATGTTGAAATATACAATTAATATAACTTTACATTGCTGATCTAAAAAAATAAAAAATCTTATTTGTAAATTAAACGGCATGGTTATTTAATGGGATTAAATAATTCTAATTTAGAGTAACTAAAAATAAATAAATTAAAATTTTAAAATCAAATAAAATTGCAAATAAAACCTGAACGGCAAAAGAGCAAAAAAGAATGCATGCTTTAAGAGTTATTTTCTTGGAGTGTATTATATAGTTTTTATTTAGAATAATTAAAGAATAAATAAATAATTAAAAATTTAGAATCTACAAAAACTCAATTTAAATTAGATACAGAAATAAATATATGTATTGAATTTCAATACAATATATTACGGACTCATTACATAGTGTTTAGTTGAAATATAAAATTAATATAACTTTAAAATATATTAAAAATTGAATAACTAAAAATATTTTAAAATATTCAAATTTTAAAAGTATAATTACTAAAAATTTATGTTGAAATACACAATTAATATAAATTTATATTGTTGATCTAAGAAAAATAAAAATATTATTTGTAAATTAAAACATGGTTATTAAATGATTAAATAATTCTAATTTAGAGTAACTAAAAATAAATAAATTAAAATTTTAAAATCAAATGAAATCGCAAATAAAACCAAAATGGCAAAAGAGCAAAAAAGAATGCCTTATTCAAGAGGTAATTTCTTAGATAGTATATATAGTTTTTTTATTTAAAATAATCAATAAATAAATAAATATTTTAAAATTTAGAATCTAACAAAAACACAATGTAAATTAGATACAGAAAGAAATATATGTATTGAGTATTTCAATAGAATATATTTTGAAGTCATTAGATAGTATTTAATTGAAATATACAATTAATTTAACTTTAAAATAAATTAATATTTGAATAATTAAAAATATTTTAAAATATTCAAATTTTAAAAGTATAATTACTAAAAATTTATGTTGAAATATACAATTAATATAACTATACATTGTTGATCTAAGAAAAATAAAAAAAATTATTCGTAAATTAAAAGGAATGGTTATTTAATGGGATTAAATAATTTTAATTTATATTAACTAAAAATAAATAAATTAAAATTTTAAAATCAAATAAAATCGCAAATAAAACCTAAAGGGCAAAAGAGCAAAAACGAATGCATGCTTTAAGAGTTATTTTATTGGAGAGTATTATATAGTTTTTATTTAGAATAATTAAAGAATAAATAAATATTTTAAAAATTTAGAATCTAACAAAAACATAATGTAAATTAGATATAGAAATAAATATATGTATTGAACTTCAATAGAATATATTTCGGACTCATTAAATAGTGTTTAGTTGAAATACAAAATTAATTTAACTTTAAAATATATTAAAATTTGAATATTTGAATATATTTTAAAATATTCAAATTTTAAAAGTAAATTACTAAAAATTTATGTTGAAATACACAATTAATATAAATTTATATTGTTGATCTAAGAAAAATAAAAAATATTATTTGTAAATTAAAAGGCATGGTTATTAAATGGGATTAAATAATTCTAATTTAGAGTAACTAAAAATAAATAAATTAAAATTTTAAAATCAAATGAAATTGCAAATAAAACCAAAATGGCAAAAGAGCAAAAAAGAATGCATGCTTTAAGAGTTATTTTATGGAGAGTATTATATAGTTTTTATTTAAAATAATTAAAGAATAAATAAATATTTTAAAAATTAGAATCTAACAAAAACATAATGTAAATTAGATATAGAAATAAATATATGTATTGAATTTCAATAGAATATATTTTGGACTCATTAAATAGTGTTTAGTTGAAATACAAAATTAATTTAACTTTAAAAATATATTAAAATTTGAATATTTGAATATATTTAAAATATTCAAATTTTAAAAGTATAAATTAAATTATATTTTTTTGTAAATTCAATAAAATCCAATAAAATTGCAAGTAAAACCAAAAGGGCAAAAGAGAAAAAAAGAATGCCTTATTCAAGAGGTAATTTCTTAGATAGTATTATATTATTTTTATTTAAAATAATGGAAAAATAAATAAATATTTTTAAAAATTTAGAATCTAACAAAAACACAATGTAAATTAGATACAGAAAGAAATATATGTATTGAGTATTTCAATAGAATATATTTTGAATTCATTAGATAGTATTTAATTGAAATATACAATTAATTTAATTTTAAAATAAATTAATATTTGAATAATTAAAAATATTTTAAAATATTCAAATTTTAAAAGTATAATTACTAAAAATTTATGTTGAAATATACAATTAATATAACTATACATTGTTGATCTAAGAAAAATAAAAAAAATTATTTGTAAATTAAATGGAATGGTTATTTGATGGGATTAAATTATTCTAATTTAGAGTAACTAAAAATAAATAAATTAAAATTTTAAAATCAAATAAAATGCAAATAAAACCTAAAGGGCAAAAGAGCAAAAAAGAATGCATGCTTTAAGAGTTATTTTCTTGGAGAGTATTATATAGTTTTTTATTAAAATAATTGAAAAATAAATATATATTTTAAAAATTTAGAATCTAACAAAAACACAATGTAAATATATGTATTGAATATTTCAATAGAATATATTTGAAGTCATTAGATTGTATTTAATTGAAATATACAATTAATTTAACTTTAAAATAAATTAATATTTGAATAGTAAAAAATATTTTAAAATATTCAAATTTCAAAAGTATAATTACTAAAAATTTATTGAAATATACAAATAAAATAAATTTACATTGTTGATCTAAGAAAAATAAAAAATATTATTTGTATGTTAAAAGGCATGGTTATTTAAAGGGATTAAATAATTCTAATTTAGTGTAACTAAAAATTAATAAATTAAAATTTTAAAATCAAATAAAATTGCAAATAAAACCTAAAGGCAAAAGAGCAAAAAAGAATGCATGCTTTAAGAGTTATTTTCTTGGAGAGTATTATATAGTTTTTATTTAAAATAATTAAAGAATAAATAAATATTTAAAAAAATTAGAATCTAACAAAAACATAATGTAAATTAGATATAGAAATAAATATATGTTTTGAATTTCAATATAATATATTTCGGACTCATTAAATAGTGTTTAGTTGAAATATACAATTAATTTAACTTTAAAATATATTAAAATTTGAATAATTGAAAATATTTTAAAATATTTAAATTTTAAAAGTATAAATAAAAAATATGTTTTGTAAATTCAAAGACATGGTTATTAAATGAGATTAAAAAAATATAATTTAGAGTAACTAAAAATTAATAAATTAAAAGTTTAAAATCAATTAAAATTGCAAGTAAAACCAAAAGGGCAAAAGAGAGAAAAAGAATGCCTTATTCAAGAGGTAATTTCTTAGATAGTATTATATAGTTTTTATTTAAAATAGTTAAAAAATAAATGAATATTTTAAAAGTTTAGAATCTAACAAAAACAAAATGTTAATATATGTATTGAATATTTCAATAGAATATATTTTGAAGTCATTGGATTGTATTTACTTGAAATATACAATTAATTTAACTTTAAAATAAATTAATATTTGAATAATAAAAAATATTTTAAAATATTCAAATTTCAAAGGTATGATTAATAAAATTTATGTTGAAATATACAAATAAAATAACTTTACATTGTTGATCTAAGAAAAAATAAAAATATTATTTGTAAATTAAAAGGCATGGTTATTTAATGGGATTAAATAATTCTAATTTAGAGTAACTAAAAATAAATAAATTAAAATTTTAAAATCAAATAAAATTGCAAATAAAACCTAAAGGCAAAAGAGCAAAAAAGAATGCATGCTTTAAGAGTTATTTTTTTGGAGAGTATTATATCATTTTTATTTAAAATAATTAAAGAATAAATAAATATTTAAAAAATTTAGAATCTAACAAAAACACAATGTAAATTAGATACATAAATAAATATATGTATTGAATTTCAATAGAATATATTCGGACTCATTAGATAGTGTTTAGTTGAAATATACAATTAATTTAACTTTAAAATATATTAAAATTTGAATAATTGAATATATTTTAAAATATTCAAATTTTAAAAGTATAAATAAAAAATATTTTTTGTAAATTCAAAGCATGGTTATTAAATGAGATTAAAAAAATCTAATTTAGAGTAACTAAAAAATAAATAAATTAAAAGTTTAAAATCAATTAAAATTGCAAGTAAAACAAAAGGGCAAAAGAGAAAAAAAGAATGCCTTATTCAAGAGGTAATTTCTTAGATAGTATTATATAGTTTTTATTTAAAATAATTAAAAAATAAATAAATATTTTAAAATTTTAGAATCTAACAAAAACACAATGTAAATATATGTATTGAACATTTCAATAGAATATATTTTGAAGTCATTAGATTGTATTTAATTGAAATATACAATTAATTCAACTTTAAAATAAATTAATATTTGAATAATAAAAAATATTTTAAAATATTCAAATTTCAATAGTATAATTACTAAAAATTTATGTCGAGATATACAAATAAAATAACTTTACATTGTTGATCTAAGAAAAATAAAAAATATTATTTGTAAATAAAAGGCATGGTTATTTAAAGGGATTAAATAATTCTAATTTAGAGTAACTAAAAATTAATAAATTAAAATTTTAAAATCAAATAAAATTGCAAATAAAACCTAAAGGCAAAAGACCAAAAAAGAATGCACGCTTTAAGAGTTATTTTCTTGGAGAGTTTTATATAGTTTTAATTTAAAATAATTAAAGAATAAATAAATATTTAAAAAATTTAGAATCTAACAAAAACACAATATAAATTAGATATAGAAATAAATATATGTATTGAATATTTCAATAGAATATATTTCGGACTCATTAAATAGTGTTTAGTTGAAATATACAATTAATTTAACTTTAAAATATATTAAAATTTGAGTAATTGAAAATATTTTAAAATATTTAAATTTTTAAAGTATAAATAAAAAATATGTTTTGTAAATTCAAAGGCATGGTTATTAAATGAGATTAAAAAATCTAATTTAGAGTAACTAAAAAATAAATAAATTAAAAGTTTAAAATCAATTAAAATTGCAAGTAAAACCAAAAGGGCAAAAGAGAAAAAAAGAATGCCTTATTCAAGAGGTAATTTCTTAGATAGTATTATACCATTTTTATTTAAAATAATCAAAAATAAATAAATATTTTAAAATTTTAGAATCTAACAAAAACACAATGTAAATTAGATGTGTTGAATATTTCAATAGAATATATTTTGAAGTCATTAGATTGTATTTAATTGAAATATACAATTAATTTAACTTTAAAATATATTAATATTTGAATAATAAAAAATATTTTAAATATTCAAATTTCAAAAGTATAATTACTAAAAATTTATTTTGAAATATACAAATAAAATAACTTTACATTATAGATCTAAGAAAAATAAAAAATATTATTTGTAAATTAAAAGGCATGGTTATTTAAAGGGATTAAATAATTATAATTTAGAGTAACTAAAAATTAATAAATTAAAATTTTAAAATCAAATAAAATTGCAAATAAAACCTAAAGGCAAAAGAGCAAAAAAGAATGCATGCTTGAAGAGTTATTTTTTTGGAGAGTATTATATAGTTTTTATTTAAAATAATTAAAGAATAAATAAATATTTAAAAAAATTAGAATCTAACAAAAACACAATATAAATTAGATATAGAAATAAATATATGTATTGAATTTCAATAGAGTATATTTCGGACTCATTAAATAGTGTTTAGTTGAAATATACAATTAATTTAACTTTAAAATATATTAAAATTTGAATAATTTAAAATATTTTAAAATATTCAAATTATAAAAGTATAATTACTAAAAATTTATGTTCAAATACACAATTAATATAAATTTATATTGTTGATCTAAGAAAAATAAAAAATATTATTTGTAAATTAAAAGGCATGGTTATTAAATGGGATTAAATAATTCTAATTTAGAGTAACTAAAAATAAATAAATTAAAATTTTAAAATCAAATAAAATTGCAAATAAAACCAAAATGGTAAAAGAGCAAAAAAGAATGCATGCTTGAAGAGTTATTTTTTTGGAAAGTATTATATCATTTTTATTTAAAATAATTAAAGAATAAATAAATATTTAGAAAATTTAGAATCTAACAAAAACACAATGTAAATTAGATATAGAAATTTACATACATCATTCAAATCAATAAATTAGTTATATTAAATAAATAAAATACACATAGAATATACTATTTTTTAGTTATATTGTAATGTAACTAAAATACTATTTTTCAAAATAAAATAATACAATTCCAGAAAATACAATTTGTAACTTGAAATTTTTTAAAAATTGAAACACAAATTAAAATACACAATATATACATTTTTTAAATTTTAAGTTTCATTTTGATTACACATGGAATATACATATTAAATAAATAATAAATAATTTGTTCACATGGACAATTTAAATAAATAACATACATATATTAAATATAATTATAAATAAAATCACAAAATTTCTTATTGAACAAAATCCTGGATTCATAAGCTTCTGTTGCTTTACATCCGTCTGACCTAAGTGTCTCCACCATCTTTTTTGCTGTTTCCAACTGCATTAGAGTTTCGCCAACGAGTTCTTAGGCCTGAGCTTCAGATTTCTTGCAGTCTCTTAGCTGGTTCTTCATTTCTTCCACAACTGAAAGAGTTTCCACCAGGTTTTCTTTCAGCTTATGGAGGATGTGAGTATAATTATAAATCCTTCTTTTGATCTCCTATTATCATGCGAGTCATGTTGTATAAAAAAATAAATAAATAAATAAAAAATAAAATAAATAAATAAATAACAAAAATAAGATGATTCACCATTTTATTTTTAGGTTAACGAATGAAATTTTGAGGCATATTTTGGTAATATAGACTAAGTATTTCAAATTTTGTGACTACCTATCTTATGCTCAATTTTAGTTTGAATGCTTGTCCTAAATAATTTAAGCCATTTCCCTAAGTATTTTAAATATTTTCTAACTATATGAGTGAACACCTTACCAACTTAAATGACAAACACTTGCCTGCGAGGATATAGAGTTGAGGTTTTTTCATGATTGATTTTGAAGTTATATATATCTTGGTCTGTAGAATAAAAGGTTGACTTAGTGCACATACACACAACAACTTTTAGAAATTTAAAAAAAAAATCTTGATAGCATATGTGATCTCTAACAAATGATTGTTTGTGATTGTTAGATTATTTTATAGGTTTCTTTTAAATTCTGATCATAATGCCATATTCCTTTTTATTTGTATTCATCTCATTATGCTATAATTACTATGGACTAGTAAGAAGTTAGTTGGGATGTGTGATAAATATTTAGAAGTGTACAATTAATTAGGATTTATATAATTTTTTTTACTTTAAAATTGTCATTAAAACTCCCAATTAAAGCATTTTTATGTTTTACGAATAAAATGGGAAATAAAAAAATTAGATTAAGAAGTTTTAATTTTTTTGCAGGTTTTAAAGAAAATTTTGATTTTGAAATGATTTTGGGTTAATTCTTGAGGCTATGGATTGATAAGTCATTCATCTACAAGTTCATGTAGACCTTGGATCCCATACTAAATGTGTAGGGATAAAAAAATTTGGATTACAAGTGGCGGTTGAAAATGAATCACAAAAAAATTGGATTGGAGTTAAGCTCAATCCTGACCTATTTTACCAATTTGGTCATATCTCTTAAATCAAAATTTATTTTAGGCTGAAAAATTGGATATGTTATACAAAAAAGGTAGATAAACAAGTTTCTTAGAGACAAGATAGTGAGAAAATATGTTAAAATGGTCAATAAACATGTTTCAATGCGCTGCTGATGACAAGGATGACTCTTGAACATGATCCTATAATTTGACTATATCTCCCTCATCCTGCAGCCAAATTTAACAAATGACATATGCCAATATATTAGCAACGGAATATCTATAACTTTTATTCTTTACCCAGTATCAAAATATGGTTGTATCTAACCTACAAATTCAATTCATTTGGGTAGGTGAAAATTTAAAGGATTTGGTGTAACAACTTACCAATTCTTGACAACTAGCATACCACTTGATTGTTTAACTCCTCCATTATATGTTTGGCCTCTAGCGTACTCCAAGCACAATAGGCCATTTATTAAGCTTGTAGGTGGGGGGGGGGGGGGAGGAGGTAGAGGAAAAAATAAAAAAGAAAGTTTTATTTTTGTTTTTTCTTTAGGCTAAGTTTTATAATAGTAATGTAAGTTTTCTAGTAGTAATAGAAATATATTCTCTAGTTTCTCTTCTATTTTTAGTCTTTTCTACTTTCATTATGTCTTTTTTAATTTTATTCAGTTGAGGAGAAAGGGTGAACCTCTTGATGGAGGAAGAAAAATGGTTATAAAGGTAGAAAATATTTAAGTGTGTTGTATTATTATTTTAATTTTTTTATCTAAACCCTACTTATTTTGTAATGATTCTTAATTTATGTATCACTAATGGCACAATAAGTACTTGGGTTCATTTAGCTAGACGTCTAGTTTTACTACACCAACCGCTAACATGAAACTTTGATTTGTTGTAGATAAAGGTGTGCATAAATTCTTGATCCCATAAACAAGTGTAGGTATTAAGAGATAATTTGTAAATAGTAAGATAATATCATGATTACTTTAATGCATGATCTAATTGATAACGTCTTCCCTTTATAACCTTCATTATATATTGATTCCAATAGTGGCAATTAAATAAGGTAAAAAGAATAATCGTTCCTCTATCCAAAACTCAAGAGCAGATCCCTAATTCTCAGTACTTTTATTACTTTGGTTTTTTAAGTTATAGCATACATTTTTTTTATATCTAAACCACATAAAACCCATATTTTGTAGAAATATAATCTTGAAATCTTCAACCAACTTCCCTATGGATCGACTGCGGACTCACAAGAAATTTATTACTTGACATAACCTGCACTTGAGTTTGCAATCTTAAAGTTGTAGTAGTAACTTTATAGGCAATATGATCCTATCAATGCAAGGATATTCATCATAACAGTTACTGGATGGGCTCAAGATTAGTTTACCAGCCTCTTGATTGGAACTATTGTATCTCATGAGCCAGCTAGCTATATTTTTTTTTACCACTTTGCTAGCAAGAAAAAGCCAAAAGATTGGCCACTAATTTATTCATAGGAAATTAGAGAATGAAATACTAAGGAACTTCATCAATAGATTCAACAATAAGGTCATGGAGGTTCAAGATCTACTGGTGGACATTATGATTAGTGTCCTCAATCATGGATTAAAAAAAGGTCCGCTTGCATAATCTCTAGTCAAAGAGCCACCTTCGAATGTTGAACAACTTATGGAGATGGCCCAGTGATACATACACAAGAAAAAAATGAATGCCATGAAGGATGAAGAATGGACAAACATGATAGAGAAGCACATGATAAGAAAGATTTAAGAGAAGGGCACCATCCGTGGTCTTTCAGGATCATGATTGCCCAAGATCTCTCCTTAGAAAATTTCATATAGTGTTCCCAAGTTCATGTATCAATGGCTATCGAGAACTTAAACATGTTGCAATGGCTTAAGAAAACTAGGCCAACGCCAAGCAAGAAGGACTATAGAAAGTATTATCATTTATATCCAGAGCAAAGTCTTGTTATTGAAGATTTATCAATTGCAAGATAGAATCAAAAGACTCATCCAAAAAGGGTATTTAAAGAATTTTTGCCAAACCAGAAAGAAGAAAATTCACCATTTTTTAGGCTAGAAAATGGAAGAGTAGATGTACTCACTAAGTTTTCTAATATGGTGTCTTGCAAAAG
The DNA here is from genome assembly GCA_019321725.1 of Paulownia fortunei. NCBI lineage: Eukaryota > Viridiplantae > Streptophyta > Magnoliopsida > Lamiales > Paulowniaceae > Paulownia > Paulownia fortunei. Next base: position 10,707 of record JAGSPU010001129.1, read on the forward strand.
TAGGAAGGTCATAGTGCTCATTACTCACTAGCATGAGATCAGAATTGAGAAAGATCAATGAGACATCTTTTCTAGGAAGAAAGAGGCAGTTTTGCAAGTCTAGGCATCCAATGTTTGGAAATGAGTTAGTGGATTATTTAAACCATGGATGTTGATAAAATTATGATTTAATAAATAAACTTCTCTTAGTGTATATTTTAGGATTTTATTATTTTATTTTTTTAATATGAGTAATTTAATGATTTGAACATTGTACGTAAAGTATCATATATTTAGAATTTTGTTCAATAAGAAATTTTATGATTTTATTTATAATTATATTTAATATATGTATGTTATTTATTTAAATGGTGCATGTGAATAAAGTATTTATTATTTATTTAATATGTATATTCCATGAGTAATCAAGATGAAATTTATAATTTGAAAAATGCATATATTGTATATTTTAATTTGTGTTTTAATTTTTTGAAAATTTCAAGTTACAAATTGTATTTTCTTGCATTGTATTATTTTATTTTGGGAAATAGTATTTTAGTTACATTACAATATAACTAAAAAATAGTATATTCTATGAGTATTTTATTTATTTAGTATGACTAATTTATTGATTTGAATGATGTACGTAAATTAGTGTGTATAATTTTATTTATTTAAATAGTGTATGTGAACAAAAATATTTATTGTTTATTTACAATGTATAATCTATATAAGTAGTTGATAAAATTATGATTTAGTAAATAATCTTCTCTTAGTGTATATTTTATGATTTTATTACTTTATTTGTTTAATATGAGTAATTTATTGATTTGAATATTGTATGTAATGTAGCATATATTTAGAATTTTGTTCAATAAGAAATTTTGTGATTTTATTTATAATTATATTTAATGTACGTCTGCTATTTATTTTAATGGTGCATGTGAACAAAGTATTTATTATTTATTTAATATGTATAATCCATGAGTAATCAATATGAAATTTATAATTTGAAAAATGTATATATTGTATATTTTAATTTGTGTTTTAATTTTTTGAAAATTTCAAGTTACATATTGTATTTTCTTGCATTGTATTATTTTATTTTGAAAAATAGTATTTTAGTTACATTACAATTTAACTAAAAAATAGTATATTCTATGAGTATTTTATTTAATTAGTAGGACGAATTTATTGATTTGAATGATGTGATGTACGTAAATTAGTGTGTATCATTTTATTTATTTAAATAGTGTATGTGAACAAAAATATATATTATATATTTAGAATGTATAATCTATATAAGTAGTTGATAAAATTATGATTTAGTAAATAAACTTCTCTTTGTGTATATTTTAGGATTTCATTATTTTATTTTTTTAATATGAGTAATTTAATGATTTGAATATTGTACGTAAACTATCATATATTTAGGATTTTGTTCAGTAAGAAATTTTGTGATTTTATTTGTAATTATATTTAATATATGTATGTTATTTATTTAAATGGTTCATGTGAACAAATTATTTATTATTTATTTAATATGTATATTCCATGAGTAATCAAGATGAAATTTATAATTTGAAAAATGTATATATTGTATATTTTAATTTGTGTTTTAATCTTTTGAAAATTTCAAGTTACAAATTGTATTTTCTTGCATGGTATTATTTTATATTGGAAAATAGTATTTTAGTTACATTACAATATAACTAAAAAATAGTATATTCTATGAGTATTTTATTTATTTACTAGAACTAATTTATTGATTTGAATGATGTACGTAAATAAGTGTGAACAAAAATATTTATTATTTATTGACAATGTATAATCTATATAAGTAGTTGATAAAATTATGATTTAGTAAATAAGCTTCTCTTAGTGTATATTTTTAAAATTTATTATTATTATTTTTTTAATATGAGTAATTTAATGATTTGAACATTGTTCGTAAAGTATCATATATTTAAGATTTTGTTCAATAAGAAATTTTGTGATTTTATTTATAATTATATTTAATATATGTATGTTATTTATTTATATGGTGCATGTGAATAAAGTATTTATTATTTATTTAATATGTATATTCCATGAGTAATCAAGATGAAACTTAAAATTTAAAAAATGTATATATTGTGTATTTTAAATTGTGTTTCAATTTTTTGAAAATTTCAAGTTACAAATTGTATTTTCTCGAATTGTATTATTTTATTTTGAAAAATAGTATTTTAGTTATATTACAATATAACTAAAAAATAGTATATTCTATGTGTATTTTATTTATTTAGTATGACTAATTTATTGATTCGAATGATGTACGTAAATTAGTGTGCATCATTTTATTTATTTAAATAGTGTATGTGAACAAAATATATATTATATATTTAGAATGTATAATCTATATAAGTAGTTGATAAAATTATGATTTAGTAAATAAACTTCTCTTTGTGTATATTTTAGGATTTTATTATTTTATTTTTTTAATATGAGTAATTTAATGATTTGAATATTGTACGTAAAGTATCATATATTTAGGATTTTGTTCAGTATTATAATTATATTTAATATATGTATGTTATTTATTTAAATGGTTCATGTGAACAAATTATTTATTATTTATTTAATATGTATATTCCATGAGTAATCAAGATGAAATTTATAATTTGAAAAATGTATATATTGTATATTTTAATTTGTGTTTTAATTTTTTGAAAATTTCAAGTTACAAATTGTATTTTCTTGCATGGTATTATTTTATATTGGAAAATAGTATTATAGTTACATTACAATATAACTAAAAAAAGTATATTCTATGAGTATTTTATTTATTTAGTAGGACTAATTTATTGATTTGAATGATGTACGTAAATTAGTGTGTATCATTTTATTTCTTTAAATAGTGTATGTGAATAAAAATATATATTATATATTTAGAATGAATAATCTATATAAGTAGTTGATCAATTATGATTTAGTAAATAAACTTCTCTTTGTGTATATTTTAGGATTTTATTATTTTATTTTTTTAATATGAGTAATTTAATGATTTGAATATTGTACGTAAAGTATCATATATTTAGAATTTTGTTCAATAAGAAATTTTGTGATTTTATTTGTAATTATATTTAATATATGTATGTTATTTATTTAAATGGTTCATGTGAACAAATTATTTATTATTTATTTAATGTGTATATTCCATGTGTAATCAAGATGAAACTTAAAATTTAAAAAATGTATATATTGTGTATTTTAATTTGTGTTTCAATTTTTTGAAAATTTCAAGTTACAAATTGTATTTTCTTGCATTGTATTATTTTATTTTGAAAAATCGTATTTTAGTTACATTACAATATAACTAAAAAAATAGTATATTCTATGTGTATTTTATTTATTTAGTATGACTAAATTATTGATTTGAATGATGTACGTAAATTAGTGTGTATCATTTTATTTATTTAAATAGTGTATGTGATCAAAAATATTTATTATTTATTTACAATTTATATTCTATATAAGTAGTTGATAAAATTATGATTTAGTAAATAAACATCTCTTAGTGTATATTTTAAAATTTTATTATTTTATTTTTTTAATATGAGTAATTTAATGATTTGAACATTTTTCGTAAAGTATCATATATTTAGAATTTTGTTCAATAAGAAATTTTATGATTTTATTTATAATTATATTTAATATATGTATGTTATTTATTTATATGGTGCATGTGAATAAAGTATTTATTATTTATTTAATATGTATATTCCATGAATAATAAAGATGACACTTAAAATTTAAAAAATGTATATATTGTGTATTTTAAATTGTGTTTCAATTTTTTGAAAATTTCAAGTTACAAATTGTATTTTCTTGAATTGTATTATTTTATTTTGAAAAAATAGTATTTTAGTTACATTACAATATAACTAAAAAATAGTATATATTTTATGTGTATTTTATTTATTTAGTAGGACTAATTTATTGATTTGAATGATGTACGTAAATTAGTATGTATCATTTTATTTCTTTAAATAGTGCATGTGAAGAAAAATATTTTATTATTTATTTACAATGTATAATCTATATAAGTAGTGTATAAAATTATGATTTAGTAAATAATCTTCTCCTAGTATATATTTTACGATTTTATTACTTTATTTGTTTAATATGAGTAATTTATTGATTTGAATATCGTATGTAAAGTAGCATATATTTAGAATTTTGCTGAATAATTTTTTTTTTGATTTTATTTATAATTATATTTAATGTATGTCTGTTATTTAATTTAATGGTGCATGTGAACAAAGTATTTATTATTTATTTAATATTTATATTCCATGAGTAATCAAGATGAAATTTATAATTTGAAAAATGTATATATTGCATATTTTAATTTGTGTTTTAATTTTTTAAAAATTTCAAGTTACAAATTGTATTTTCTTACAATGTATTATTTTATATTAGAAAATAGTATTTTAGTTACCTTACAATAAAACTAAAAAATAGTATATTCTATGAGTATTTTATTTAATTAGTAGGACTAATTTATTGATTTGAATGATGTACGTAAATTAGTATGTATTATTTTATTTATTTAAATAGTGTATGTGAACAAAAATATATATTATATATTTAGAATGTATAATCTATATAAGTAGTTAATAAAATTATGATTTTGTAAATAAACTTCTCTTTGTGTATTTTAGGATTTTATTATTTTATTTTTTTAATATGAGTAATTTAATGATTTGAATATTGTACGTAAAGTATCATATATTTAGGATTTTGTTCAATAAGAAATTTTGTGATTTTATTTATAATTATATTTAATATATGTATGTTATTTATTTAAATGGTTCACGTAAACAAATTATTTATTATTTATTTAATATGAATATTCCATGAGTAATCAAAATGAAACTTAAAATTTTAAAAATGTGTATAATGTGTATTTTATTTTGTGTTTTAATTTTTTGAAAATTTCAAGTTACAAATTGTATTTTCTTGAATTGTATTATTTTATTTTTGAAAAATAGTATTTTAGTTACATTACAATATAACTAAAAAATAGTATATTCTTTGTGTATTTTATTTATTTGGTATGACTAATTTATTGATATGAATGATGTACGTAAATTAGTGTGTATCATTTTATTTTTTTAAATAGTGTATGTGAACAAAATTATTTATTATTTATTTACAATGTATAATCTATATAAGTAGTTGATAAAATTATGATTTAGTAAATAAACTTCTCTTTATGTATATTTTAGGATTTTATTATTTTATTTTTTAATATAAGTAATTTAATGATTTGAATATTGTACGTAAAGTATCATATATTTAGAATTTTATTCAATAAGAAATTTTGTGATTTTATTTATAATTATATTTAATATATCTATGTTATTTATTTAAATGGTGCATGTGAATAAAGTATTTATTATTTATTTAATATGTATATTCCATGAGTAATCAAGATGAAATTTATAATTTGAAAAATGTATATATTGTATATTTTAATTTGTGTTTTAATTTTTTGAAAATTTCAAGTTACAAATTGTATTTTCTTGCATTGTATTATGTTATTTGAAAAATAGTATTTTAGTTACATTACAATATAACTAAAAAATAGTATATTCTATGAGTATTTTATTTATTTATTAGAACTAATTTATTGATTTGAATGGTGTACGTAAATTAGTATATATCATTTTTTTTATTTAAATAGTGTATGTGAAAAAAATATTTATTATTTATTTACAATGTATAATCTATATAAGTAGTTGATAAAATTATGATTTAGTAAATAAACTTCTCTTTGTGTCTATTTTAGGATTTTATTATTTTATTTTTTTAATCTGAGTAATTTAATGATTTGAATAATATACGTAAAGTATCATATATTTAGGATTTTGTTCAATAAGAAATTTTTGTGATATTATTTATAATTATATTTAATATATGTATGTTATTTAATTAAATGGTGCATGTGAATAAAGTATTTATTGTATATTTTAATTTTGTTTTAATTTTTTGAAAATTTCAAGTTACAAATTGTATTTTCTTGCATTGTATTATTTTATTTTGGAAAACAGTATTTTAGTTACATTACAATATAACTAAAAAATAGTATATTCTATGGGTATTTTATTTATTTAGTAAAACTAATTTATTGATTTGAATGGTGTACGGAAATTAGTGTGTTCATTTTTTTTTATTTAAATAATGTATGTGAAAAAAATATTTATTATTTATTTACAATGTATATGCTATGTAAGTAGTTGATAAAAATTATGATTTAGTAAAATAAACTTCTCTAATGTATATTTTAGGATTTCATTATTATTTTTTTAATATGAGTAATTTAATGATTTGAACATTGTACGTAAAGTAGCATGTATTTAGGATTTTTGTTCAATAAGAAATTTTGTGATTTTATTTATAATTATATTTAATATTTGTTCAAATAAGATATTTAATTATATCTATTGAAATATTCAATACATATATTTCCTTCTGTATCTAATTTAAATTGTGTTTTTTAATAGATTCTAAAATTTTAAAATATTTATTTATTTTTGATTATTTTAAATAAAAACTATATAATACTATCTAAGATTTTACCTCTTGAATAAGGCATTCTTTTTTTTCTCTTTTGCCCATTTTGGTTTTACTTGCAATTTTATTGGATTTTATAATTTTAATTTATTTTTTTTCTAGTTACTCTAAATTTGAATTATTTAATCTTATTTAATAACCATTCCTTTGAATTTACAAAAAAAAATTTTTTATTTATAGTTTTAAAATTTGAATATTTTAAAATATTTTTAATTATTCAAATTTAATATATTTTAAATTTAAATTAATTGTATATTTCAACTAAACACTATCTAATGAGTCCAAAATTTATTCTATTGGAATTCAATACATATATTTATTTGTGTTTCTAATTTACATTGTGTTTTTGTTAGATTCTAAATTTTTAAAATATTTATTTATTCTTTAATTATTCTAAATAAAATTATATAATACTCTCCAATAAAATAACTCTTAAAACATGCATTCTTTTTTCCTCTTTTTTCCCTTTAGGTTTTATTTGCAATTTTATTTGATTTTAAAATTTTAATTTATTTATTTTTAGTCACTCTAAATTAGAATTATTTAATCCCAATAAATAACCTTGCCTTTTAATTTACAAATATATTTTTTAATTTTTCTTAGATCAACAATGTAAAGTTATATTAATTGTATATTTTCAACATAAATTTTTAGTAATTATATTTTTTAAAATTTGAATATTAAAAATATTTTTTAATTATTCAAATATTAATTTATTTTAAATTTAAATTAATTGTATATATTTCAGTCAAAACTGTCTAATTTACTTGAAATTTTAATTGATTTTAAACTTTGAATTTATTTATTTTCTAGTTACTCTAAATTCGAATTATTTAATCTTATTTAATAACCATGCCTTTGAATTTACAAAAAATATTTTTTATTTATAGTTTTAAAATTTGAATATTTTAAAATATTTTTAATTATTCAAATTTTAATATATTTTAAATTTAAATTAATTGTATATTTCAACTAAACACTATGTAATGAGTTTGAAATATATTCTATTGAAATTCAATAGATATATTTATTTATGTATCTAATTTACATTGTGTTTTTGTTAGATTCTAAATTTTTTAAATATTTATTTATTCTTTAATTATTTTAGAAAACTATATAACACTTTCCAAGAAAGTAACTGTTAAAGCATGCATTCTTTTTTTCTCTTTTGCGTTTAGGTTTTATTTGCAATTTTATTTGATTTTAAAATTTTAATTTATTTATTTTAGTTACTCTAAATTAGAATTATCTAATCCCATTAAATAACCTTGCCTTTTAATTTACAAATAATATTTTTTAATTTTCTTAGATCAACAATGTAAGTTATATTAATTGTATATTTCAACATAAATTTTTAGTAATTATATTTTTAAAATTTGAATATTTAAAAATATTTTTAATTATTCAAATATTAATTTATTTTAAAGTTAAATTAATTGTATATATTTCAGTCAAATACTGTCTAATGACTTCAAAATATATTCTATTGAAATATTCAATACATATATTTATTTTTATATCTAATTTACATTGTGTTTTTGTTAGATTCTAAAATTTTAAAATATTTATTTATTTATTAATTATTTTAAATAAAAACTATATAATACTATCTAAGAAATTACCTCTTGAATAAGGCATTCTTTTTTTCTCTTTTGCCCTTTGGTTTTACTTGAAATTTTAATTGATTTTAAACTTTGAATTTATTTATTTTCTAGTTACTCTCAGTTAGAATTTTTTAATCTCATTTAATAACAATGCCTTTGAATTTACAAAAAAATATTTTTTATTTATACTTTTAAAATTTGAATATTTTAAAATATTTTCAATTATTTAAATTTTAATATATTTTAAAGTTAAATTAATTGTATATTTCAACTAAACACTATCTAATGAGTTTGAAATATATTCTATTGAAATTCAATAGATATATTTATTTATGTATCTAATTTACATTGTGTTTTTGTTAGATTCTAAATTTTTTAAATATTTATTTATTCTTTAATTATTTTAGAAAACTATATAACACTTTCCAAGAAAGTAACTGTTAAAGCATGCATTCTTTTTTTCTCTTTTGCGTTTAGGTTTTATTTGCAATTTTATTTGATTTTAAAATTTTAATTTATTTATTTTTAGTTACTCTTAACCATGCCTTTTAATTTACAAATAATATTTTTTATTTTTCTTAGATCAACAATGTAAAGTTATTTTATTTGTATATTTCAACATAAATTTTTAGTAATTATACTTTTGAAATTTGAATATTTTAAAATATTTTTATTATTCAAATATTAATTTATTTTAAAGTTAAATTAATTGTATATTTCAAGTAAATACTATCTAATGACTTCAAAATATATTCTATTGAAATATTCAATACACATATTTACATTGTGTTTTTTGTTAGATTCTAACTTTTAAAAATATTATTTATTTTTTAATTATTTTAAATAAAAACTATATAATACTATCTAAGAAATCACCTCTTGAATAAGGCATTCTTTTTTTCTCTTTTGCCCTTTTGGTTTTACTTGCAATTTTAATTGATTTTAAACTTTTAATTTATTTATTTTTTAGTTACTCTAAATTAGAATTTTTTAATCTCATTTAATAACCATGCCTTTGAATTTACAAAAAATATTTTTTATTTATACTTTTAAAATTTGAATATATTAAAAATATATTCAATTATTCAAATTTTAATATATTTTAAAGTTAAATTAATTGTATATTTCAACTAAACACCATCTAATGAGTCCGATATATATTCTATTGAATATTCAATACAAATATTTATTTCTGTATCTAATTTACATTGTGTTTTTGTTAGATTCTAAATTTTTTAAATATTTATTTATTCTTTAATTATTTTAGAAAACTATATAACACTTTCCAAGAAAGTAACTGTTAAAGCATGCATTCTTTTTTTCTCTTTTGCGTTTAGGTTTTATTTGCAATTTTATTTGATTTTAAAATTTTAATTTATTTATTTTTTACTTACTCTAAATTAGAATTATTTAATCCATTAAATAACCATGCCTTTTAATTTACAAATAATATTTTTTATTTTTCTTAGATCAATAATGTAAAGTTATTTTATTTGTATATTTCAAAATAAATTTTTAGTAATTATACTTTTGAAATTTGAATATTTAAAATATTTTTCATTATTCAAATATTAATTTATTTTAAAGTTAAATTAATTGTATATTTCAAGTAAATACTATCTAATGACTTCAAAATATATTCTATTGAAATATTCAATACATATATTTCTTTCTGTATCTAATTTACATTGTGTTTTTGTTAGATTCTAAATTTTAAAATATATTATTTATTTTGATTATTTTAAATAAAAACTATATAATACTATCTAAGAAATTACCTCTTGAATAAGGCATTCTTTTTTTCTCTTTTGCCCTTTTGTTTTATTGCAATTTTATTAGATTTTAAAATTTTAATTTTTTTTTCTAGTTACTCTAAATTAGAATTATTTAATCTCATTTAATAACCATGCCTTTGAATTTACAAAAAAATATTTTTTATTTATACT
>JAGSPU010001499.1:0-20819 GCA_019321725.1 Paulownia fortunei
GGGCGAACGTGTGAATGATTTACCAAGCGATCTCCAAATTCCTACACACAACCACCTGAAATCATTGAAAAATTAACAAAATTTCGAACAAGTTCTTGTGAAAAAAACAAAAAAAAATCAATGTTAATACTGATAGTTCAATGTGAAAAATAAAAAAATACAAAAATATCAAATCATCGCAGCAAATAATAAGAATCAAGTCGTAAGCGAATATGTGTGAATAATTTACTATACGATATCTGAATTCCTTCGCTCAACTATTTGAAACTAGATTAAAATCAACAATATTTTAGACAAGTTCTTACAAATAAACTAAAAAACAATCCAAGTTAATACCGATAATCATGAAAAACAAAAAAATATGAAATTATTAAATCTCTTAAACAAACAATAAGAATCAAGTAAAACGCAAATATATGTCAATGATTACTACGCGATCTCCAAATTCCTTCGCTCAATCATCTGAAATCGAAGAAAGATAAAAAAACATTCAAATTTCTTGTGAAAAAACCAAAAAAACAACCATGTTAACACATGTTTCATGTGAAAAATAAAAATTTAAATTTATAACTACTTAAACAAACAATAAAAATTAAATAGTGGCGAATATGTGAATGATTTACCTCGTGATCTCCAAATTTCTACACGCAACCACTTGAAATCATTCAAAATTAATAAAATTTCAAACAAGTTCTTGTGAAAACAACAAAAAAAAATCAAAGTTAATACTGATAGTTCAATGTGAAAAACAAAAAAATACAAAGATATGAAATCATCACAGCAAATAATAAGAATCAAGTCGTAAGCGAATATGTGTGAATGATTTACTATACGATATCAGAATTCCTTCGCTCAACTACTTGAAACTAGATTAAAATCAACAATTTTTTAGACAAGTTCTTACAAATAAACTAAAAAACAATCCAAGTTAATACCGATAATTTCATGTGAAAAACAAAAAAATATGAAATTATTAAATTACTTAAACAAACAATAAGAATCAAGTAGAACGCAAATATATGTCAATGATTACTACGCGATCTCCAAATTCCTTCGCTCAATCATCTGAAATCGAAGAAAGATAAAAAAAATTCAAATAAGTTCTTGTGAAAAAACCAAAAAAACAGCCAAGTTAACACAGGTAATTTCATGTGAAAAATAGAAAAATTCGAATTTATGAAACTACTTAAGCAAACAATAAAAATTAAATAGTGGGCGAATACGTGTGAATGATTTACCAAGCGATCTCCAAATTCCTACACACAACCACCTGAAATCATTGAAAAATTAACAAAATTTCGAACAAGTTCTTGTGAAAAAACAAAAAAAAATCAATGTTAATACTGATAGTTCAATGTGAAAAATAAAAAAATACAAAAATATCAAATCATCGCAGCAAATAATAAGAATCAAGTCGTAAGCGAATATGTGTGAATAATTTACTATACGATATCTGAATTCCTTCGCTCAACTATTTGAAACTAGATTAAAATCAACAATATTTTAGACAAGTTCTTACAAATAAACTAAAAAACAATCCAAGTTAATACCGATAATTTCATGTGAAAAACAAAAAAATATGAAATTATTAAATCTCTTAAACAAACAATAAGAATCAAGTAAACGCAAATATATGTCAATGATTACTACGCGATCTCCAAATTCCTTCGCTCAATCATCTGAAATCGAAGAAAGATAAAAAAACATTCAAATAAGTTCTTGTGAAAAAACCAAAAAAACAACCATGTTAACACATGTAATTTCATGTGAAAAATAGAAAAATTTAAATTTATGAAACTACTTAAACAAACAATAAAAATTAAATAGTGGGCGAATACGTGTGAATGATTTACTCGCGATCTCCAAATTTCTACACGCAACCACTTGAAATCATTGAAAAATTAATAAAATTTCGAACAAGTTCTTGTGAAAACAACAAAAAAAAATCAAAGTTAATACTGATAGTTCAATGTGAAAAACAAAAAAATACAAAAATATGAAATCATCGCAGCAAATAATAAGAATCAAGTCGTAAGCGAATATGTGTGAATGATTTACTATACGATATCTGAATTCCTTCGCTCAACTACTTGAAACTAGATTAAAATCAACAATTTTTAGACAAGTTCTTACAAATAAACTAAAAAACAATCCAAGTTAATACCGATAATTTCATGTGAAAAACAAAAAAATATGAAATTATTAAATCACTTAAACAAACAATAAGAATCAAGTAGAACGCAAATATATGTGAATGATTACTATGCGATCTCCAAATTCCTTCACTCAATTATCTGAAATTGAAGAAAGATAAAAAAACATTCAAATAAGTTCTTGTGAAAAAACCAAAAAAACAACCATGTTAACACAGGTAATTTCATGTGAAAAATAGAAAAATTTAAATTTATGAAACTACTTAAGCAAACAATAAAAATTAAATAGTGGGCGAATACGTGTGAATGATTTACCACGCGATCTCCAAATTCCTACACGCAACCACCTGAAATCATTGAAAAATTAACAAAATTTCGAACAAGTTCTTGTGAAAAAAACAAAAAAAAATCAAAGTTAATACTGATAGTTCAATGTGAAAAACAAAAAAATACAAAATATAAAAAATCATCGCAGCAAATAATAAGAATCAAGTCGTAAGCGAATATGTGTGAATGATTTACTATACGATATCTGAATTCCTTCGCTCAACTACTTGAAACTAGATTAAAATCAACAATATTTTTAGACAAGTTCTTACAAATAAACTAAAAAACAATCCAAGTTAATACCGATAATTTCATGTGAAAAACAAAAAAATATGAAATTATTAAATCTCTTAAACAAACAATAAGAATCAAGTAGAACGCAAATATATGTGAATGATTACTATGCGATCTCCAAATTCCTTCACTCAATATCTGAAAATGAAGAAAGATAAAAAAACATTCAAATAAGTTCTTGTGAAAAAACCAAAAAAACAACCATGTTAACACATGTAATTTCATGTGAAAAATAGAAAAATTTAAATTTATGAAACTACTTAAACAAACAATAAAAATTAAATAGTGGCGAATACGTGTGAATGATTTACCACGCGATCTCCAAATTTCTACACGCAACCACTTGAAATCATTGAAAAATTAACAAAATTTCGAACAAGTTCTTGTGAAAAACAAAAAAAAATCAAAGTTAATACTGATAGTTCAATGTGAAAAACAAAATACAAAAATATGAAATCATCGCAGCAAATAATAAGAATCAAGTCGTAAGCGAATATGTGTGAATGATTTACTATACGATATCTGAATTCCTTCGCTCAACTACTTGAAACTAGATTAAAATCAACAATTTTTTAGACAAGTTCTTACAAATAAACTAAAAAACAATCCAAGTTAATACCGATAATTTCATGTGAAAAACAAAAAAATATGAAATTATTAAATCTCTTAAACAAACAATAAGAATCAAGTAGAACGCAAATATATGTGAATGATTACTATGCGATCTCCAAATTCCTTCACTCAATCATCTGAAATGAAGAAAGATTAAAAAACATTCAAATAAGTTCTTGTGAAAAAACCAAAAAAACAACCATGTTAACACAGGTAATTTCATGTGAAAAATAGAAAAATTTAAATTTATGAAACTACTTAAGCAAACAATAAAAATTAAATAGTGGCGAATACGTGTGAATGATTTACCACGCGATCTCCAAATTCCTTCGCTTAAATTATCTTAAATCGAAAGAAAAATCAAAATAAAATTCAAATATGTTCTTGTGAGAAAAACCAAAAAAAACAACCAAGTTAACACAGAATTTCATGTAAAAATAGAAAAAAATTCAAATGTATGAAACTACTTAAGAAACAATAAAAATTAAATAGTGGCAAACGTGTGAATGATTTTACTACGCGATCTCCAAATTCCTTCACTCAATTATCTGAAATCGAAGAAAGATAAAAAAAATTCAAATAAGTTCTTGTGAAAAAACCAAAAAAACAACCATGTTAACACAGGTAATTTCATGTGAAAAATAGAAAAATTTAAATTTATGAAACTACTTAAACAAACAATAAAAATTAAATAGTGGGCGAATACGTGTGAATGATTTACCACGCGATCTCCAAATTTTACACGCAACCACCTGAAATCATTGAAAAATTAACAAAATTTCGAACATGTTCTTGTGAAAAAAACAAAAAAAAATCAAAGTTAATACTGATAGTTCAATGTGAAAAACAAAAAAATACAAAAGTATAAAATCATCGCAGCAAATAATAAGAATCAAGTCGTAAGCGAATATGTGTGAATGATTTACTATACGATATCTGAATTCCTTCGCTCAACTACTTGAAACTAGATTAAAATCAACAATTTTTTAGACAAATTCTTACAAATAAACTAAAAAACAATCCAAGTTAATACCGATAATTTCATGTGAAAAACAAAAAAATATGAAATTATTAAATCTCATAAACAAACAATAAGAATCAAGTAGAATGCAAATATATGTGAATGATTACTATGCGATCTCCAAATTCCTTCACTCAATTATCTGAAATCGAAAAAAGATCAAAAAAAATTAAAATAAGTTCTTGTGAAAAAACAAAAAAAACAACCAAGTTAATACAGGTAATTTCATGTGAAAAATACAAAAATTCTAATTTATGAAACTACTTAAGCAAACAAGAAAAATTAAATAGTGGGCGAATACGTGTGAATGATTTACCATGCGATCTCCAAATTCCTACACGCAACCACCTTAAATCGTTTAAAAATTAACAAAATTTCAAACAAGTTCTTGTGAAAAAAACAAAAAAAACAAAGTTAATACCGATAATTTCATGTGAAAATTAGAAAAATATAAAAATATGAAACCACTGAAGCGAACAATAAGAATCAAGTAGTAAGCGAATATGTGTTAATGATTTAATATGCGATATCTGAATTCCTTCGCTCAACAATCTGAAACTGGGGCAAAATAAGAAACATATCGGATAAGTTCTTGTAAAAAAACCCAAAAAACAACCAAGTTAACACAGGTGTTTCACATGAAAAATAGAAAAATTCAAATTTATGAAACTACTTAAGCAAACAAGAAAAATTAAATAGTGGGCGAATACGTGTGAATGATTTACCACGCGATCTCCAAATTCGTACACGCAGCCACCTTAAATCGTTGAAAAATTAACAAAATTTCAAACAAGTTCTTGTGAAAAAACAAAAAAAAAACAAAGTTAATACTGATAGTTCAATGTGAAAAACAAAAAAATACAAAAATATGAAATCATCGCAGCAAATAATAAGAATCAAGTCGTAAGCGAATATGTGTGAATGATTTACTATACGATATCTGAATTCCTTCGCTCAACTACTTGAAACTAGATTAAAATCAACAATTTTTTAGACATGTTCTTACAAATAAACTAAAAAACAATCCAAGTTAATACCGATAATTTCATGTGAAAAATAAAAAAAATATGAAATTATTAAATCAAATAAACAAACAATAAGAATCAAGTAGAATGCAAATATATGTGAATGATTACTATGCGATCTCCAAATTCCTTCACTCAATTATCTGAAGTCGAACAAAGATAAAAAAAAATTCAAATAAGTTCTTGTGAAAAAAGTAAAAAAACAACCAAGTTAACACAGGTAATTTCATGTGAAAAACAAAAAAATATGAAATTATTAAATCACTTAAACAAACAATAAAAATTAAATAGTGGGCGAATACGTGTGAATGATTTACCACGCGATTCCAAATTCATACACGCAACCACCTGAAATCATTGAAAAATTAACAAAATTTCGAACAAGTTCATGTGAAAAAAACAAAAAAAAAATCAAAGTTAATACTGATAGTTCAATGTGAAAAACAAAAAAATACAAAAATATGAAATCATCGCAGCAAATAATAAGAATCAAGTCGTAAGCGAATATGTGTGAATGATTTACTATACGATATATGAATTCCTTCGCTCAACTACTTGAAACTAGATTAAAATCAATAATATTTTAGACAAGTTTTTACAAATAAACTAAAAAACAATCCAAGTTAATACGATAATTTCGTGTGAAAAACAAAATAATATGAAATTATTAAATCACTTAAACAAATAATAAGAATCAAGTAGAATGCAAATATATGTGAATGATTACTATGCGATCTCCAAATTCCTTCACTCAATTATCTGAAATTGAAGAAAGATAAAAAAACATTCAAATAAGTTCTTGTGAAAAAACAAAAAAAAAACAACCATGTTAACACAGGTAATTTCATGTGAAAAATAGAAAAATTTAAATTTATGAAACTACTTAAACAAACAATAATAATTAAATAGTGGGCGAATACGTGTGAATGATTTACCACGCGATCTCCAAATTCCTTCACTAAATTATCTGAAATCGAAGAAAGATCAAATAAAATTCAAATATATTCTTGTGAAAAAACAAAAAAAACAACCAAGTTAACACAGGCAAATTAATGTGAAAAATAGAAAAATTCAAATTTACGAAATTACTTAACCAAACAATAAAAATTAAATAGTGGGCGAATACGTGTGAATGATTTACTACGCTATCTCCAAATTTCTACACGCAACCACTTGAAATCATCAAAAAATTAACAAAATTTCGAACAAGTTCTTGTGAAAAAAACAAAAACAACTCAAAGTTAATACTGATAGTTCAATGTGAAAAATAAAAAAATAAAAAAATATAAAATCATCGCAGCAAATAATAAGAATCAAGTCGTAAGCGAATATGTGTGAATGATTTACTATACGATATCTGAATTCGTTCGCTCAACTACTTGAAACTAGATTAAAATCAACAATATTTTAGACAAGTTCTTACAAATAAACTAAAAAACAATCGAAGTTAATACCGATAATTTCATGTGAAAAACAAAAAAATATGAAATTTTTAAATCACTTAAACAAATAATAAGAATCAAGTAGAACGCAAATATATGTGAATGATTACTATGCGATCTCCAAATTCCTTCACTCAATTATCAGAAATCGAAAAAAGATCAAAAAAAATTAAAATAAGTTCTTGTGAAAAAACCAAAAAAGCAACCAAGTTAACACAGGTTATTTCATGTGGAAAAATAGAAAAATTTAAATTTATGAAACTACTTATACAAACAATAAAAAATAAATAGTGGGCGAATACGTGTGAATGATTTACCACGCGATCTCCAAACTCCTACACACAACCACCTGAAATCATTGAAAAATTAACAAAATTTCGAACAAGTTCATGTGAAAACAACAAAAACAAATCAAAGTTAATACTGATAGTTCAATGTGAAAAATAAAAAAATACAAAAATATAAAATCATCGCAGTAAATAATAAGAATCAAGTCGTAAGCGAATATGTGAGAATGATTTACTATACGATATCTGAATTCCTTCGCTCAACTACTTGAAACTAGATTAAAATCAACAATATTTTAGACAAATTTTTACAAATAAACTAAAAAACAATCGAAGTTAATACCGATAATTTCATGTGAAAAACAAAAAAATAAGAAATTATTAAATCACTTAAACAAACAATAAGAATCAAGTAGAATGCAAATATATGTGAATGATTACTACGCGATCTCCAAATTCCTTCACTCAATTATCTAAAATCGAATAAAGATCAAAAAAAATTCAAATAAGTTCTTGTGAAAAAACCAAGAAAACAACCAAGTTAACACAGGTTATGTCATGTGAAAAAATAGAAAAATTTAAATTTATGAAACTACTTATACAAACAATAAAAAATAAATAGTGGGCGAATACGAGTGAATGATTTACCACGCGATCTCCAAACTCCTACACGCAACCACTTGAAATCATCGAAAAATTAACAAAATTTCGAACAAGTTCTTGTGAAAAACAAAAAAAATATCAAAGTTAATACTGATAGTTCAATGTGAAAAATAAAAAAATACAAAAATATAAAATCATCGCAGCAAATAATAAGAATCAAGTCGTAAGCGAATATGTGTGAATGATTTACTATACGATATCTGAATTCCTTCGCTCAACTACTTGAAACTAGATTCAAATCAATAATATTTTAGACAAGTTCTTACAAATAAACTAAAAAATAATCCAACTTAATACCGATAATTTCATGTGAAAAACAAAAAAATATGAAATTATTAAATCACTTAAACAAACAATAAGAATCAAGTAGAACACAAATATATGTGAATGATTACTATGCGATCTCCAAATTCCTTCACTCAATTATCTGAAATCTAAAAAAGATCAAAAAAAATTAAAATAAGTTCTTGTGAAAAAACCAAAAAAACAACCAAGTTAACACAGGTAATTTCATGTGAAAAATAGAAAAATTTAAATTTATGAAACTACTTAAGCAAACAACAAAAATTAAATAGTGGGCGAATACGTGTGAATGATTTACCACGCGATCTCCAAATTCATACACGCAACCACCTGAAATCATTGAAAAATTAATAAAATTTCGAACAAGTTCTAGTGAAAAAAACAAAAAAAATATCAAAGTTACTACTGAAAGTTCAATGTGAAAAACAAAAAAATACAAAAATATGAAATCATCGCAGCAAATAATAAGAATCAAGTAGTAAGCGAATATGTGTGAATGATTTACTATACGATATCTGAATTCCTTCGCTCAACTACTTGAAACTAGATTAAAATCAACAATATTTTAGACAAGTTCTTACAAATAAACTAAAAAATAATCCAACTTAATACCGATAATTTCATGTGAAAAACAAAAAAATATGAAATTATTAAATCACTTAAACAAACAGTAAGAATCAATTAGAACGCAAATATATGTGAATGATTATTATGCGATCTCCAAATTCCTTCACTCAATTATCTGAAATCGAAAAAAGATCAAAAAAAATTCAAATAAGTTCTTGTGAAAAAACCAAACAAACAACCAAGTTAACACAGGTAATTTCATGTGAAAAATAGAAAAATTCAAATTTATGAAACTAATTAAGCAAACAATAAAAATTAAATAGTGGACGAATACGTGTGAATGATTAACCATGCGATCTCCGAATTACTACAAGCAACCACCTTAAATCGTTGAAAAATTAGCAAAATTTCAAACCAATTCTTGTGAAAAAAACAAAAAAAAAATCAAAGTTAATACTAATAGTTCAATGTGAAAAACAAAAAAATACAAAAATATGAAATCGCCGTAGCAAACAATAAGAATCAAGTAGTAAGCGAATATGTGTGAATAATTTACTATACGATCTCTAAATTCCTTATCCCAACTACTTGAAACTGGATTAAAATCAACAATATTTTAGACATGTTCTTATAAATAAACTAAAAAAAAACCAAGTAAATACCGATAATTTCATATGAAAATAAAAAAATATATGAAATTATTAAATCACTTAAACAAACAATAAGAATCAAGTAGAACGTAAATATATGTGAATGATTACTACGTGATCTCCAAATTCCTTTACTCAATTATCTGAAATCGAAGAAAGATCAAAAAAATTTCAAATAAGTTTTTATGAAAAAACCAAAAAAACAACCAAGTTAACACAGGTAATTTCATGTGAAAAATAGAAAAATTCAAATTTATGAAACTACCTAAGCAAACAACAAAAATTAAATAGTGGGCGAATATGTGTGAATGATTTACCACGTGATCTCCGAATTCCTACACGCAACCACCTTAAATCGTTGAAACTTTGCAAAATCTCAAACAAGTTCTTGTGAAAAAATAAAAAAAAAATCAAAGTTAATACCGATAGTTTAATGTTAAAAACAAAAAAATACAAACATATGAAATCGCCGCAGCAAACAATAAGAATCAAGTAGTAAGCGAATATGTGTGAATAATTTACTATACGATCTCTGAATTCCTTATCCCAACTACTTGAAACTGGATTAAAATCAACAATATTTTAGACAAATTCTTATAAATAAACTAAAAAACAAACCAAGTAAATACCGATAATTTCATATGAAAAAAAAAATATATGAAATTATTAAATCACTTAAACAAATAATAAGAATCAAGTAGAACGTAAATATATGTGAATGATTACTACGTGATCTCCAAATTCCTTCACTCAATTATCTGAAATCGAAGAAAGATCAAAAAAATTTCAAATAAGTTTTTGTGAAAAAACCAAAAAAACAACCAAGTTAACACAGGTAATTTTATGTGAAAAATAGAAAAATTCAAATTTATGAAACTACTTAAGCAAACAATAAAAATTAAATAGTGGGCGAATACGTGTGAATGATTTACCACGCGATCTCCAAATTCCTACACGCAACCACCTAAAATCTTTGAAAAATTAACAAAATTTCGACCAAGTTCTTGTGAAAAAAACAAAAAAACATCAAAGTTAATACTGATAGTTCAATGTGAAAAACAAAAAAATACAAAAATATAAAATCATCGCAGCAAATAATAAGAATCAAGTAGTAAGCGAATATGTGTGAATGATTAACTATAAAATCTCTGAATTCTTTCTCTCAACTAATTGAAATTAGATTAAAATCAACAATATTTTAGACAAGTTCTTATAAATAAACTAATAAACAAACCAAGTAAATACTAATAATTTCATGTGAAAATTAAAAAAATATTAAATTATTAAGTCACTTAAACAAATAATATGAATCAAGTAGTAGGTGAATATGTGTGAATGATTACTACGCGATTTCCAAATTCCTTCACTGAATTATCTAAAATCGGAGAAAATTCAAAAAAAATTCAAACATGTTCTTGTGAAAAAAAGAAAAAAAAAACAAGTTAACACCGTTAGTTTCATGTGAAAAATGGAAAAATTCAAATTTATGAAACTACTGAAGCAAACAATAAAAATTAAATAGTGAGCGAATACGTGTGAATGATTTACCACGCAATCTCCAAATTCCTACACACAACCACCTTAAATCATTTAAAAATTAACAAAATTTCAAACAAGTTCTTGTGAAAAAATAAAAAAAAACAAAGTTAATAACGGTAGTGCCATGTGAAAAATAGAAAAATGCAAAAATATGAAAGCATTGTAGCAAACAATATAAATCAAGTAGTAAGCGAATATGTGTGAATGATTTATTATGCGATATCTGAATTCCTTCGCTCAACTATTTGAAATCGGAGAAAAATAAGAAACATATCAAATAAGTTCTTGTGAAAAAACAAAAAAAAAAATCCAAGTTAACACAGTTAGTTTCACATGAAAAATAGAAAAATTCAAATTTATGAAACTAATTAAGCAAACAATAAAAATTAAATAGTGGACGAATACGTGTGAATGATTTACCACGCGATCTCCGAATTCCTACACGCAACCACCTTAAATCGTTGAAAAATTAACAAAATTTTAAACCAGTTCTTGTGAAAAAACAAAAAAAAAATCAAAGTTAATACTAATAGTTCAATGTGAAAAACAAAAAAATACAAAAATATGAAATTGCCGCAGCAAACAATAAGAATCAAGTAGTAAGCGAATATGTGTGAATAATTTACTATACGATCTCTGAATTCCTTATCCCAACTACTTGAAACTAGATTAAAATCAATAATATTTTAGACAAGTTCTTATAAATAAACTAAAAAACAAACCAAGTAAATACCGACAATTTTATATGAAAATAAAAAAATATATGAAATTATTAAATTACTTAAACAAACAATAAGAATCAAGTAGAACGCAAATATATGCGAATGATTACTACGTGATCTCCAAATTCCTTCACTCAATTATCTGAAATCGAAGAAAGATCAAAAAAATTCAAATAAGTTTTTGTGAAAAAACCAAAAAAACAACCAAGTTAAAACAGGTAATTTCATGTGAAAAATCGAAAAATTCAAAAATTCAAATTTCTGAAACTACTTAAGCAAACAATAAAAATTAAATAGTAGGCGAATACGTGCGAATAATTTACCACGCAGTCTCTGAATTTCTACACGCAACCACCACAAATCGTTTTAAAATTAACAAAATTTCAAACAAGTTTTTGTGAAAAAAACAAAAAAAAAATCAAAGTTTATACCGATAGTTCAATGTGAAAAACAAAAAAATACAAAAATATGAAATCACCACACCAAACATTAAGAATCAAGTAGTAAGCGAATATATGTGAATGATTTATTATGCGATCTCTGAATTGCTTCGCTCAACTACTTGAAACTGGATTAAAATCAATAATATTTTAGACAAGTTCTTATAAATAAACTAAAAAACAAACCAAGTAAATATCGATAATTTAATGTGAAAATAAAAAAAATGAAATTATTAAATCAGTTAAGCAAACAGTATGAATCAAGTAGTAGGTGAATATGTGTGAATGATTACTACGCGATCTCCAAACTCCTTCACTCAATTATCTAAAATCGAAGAAAAATCTAAAAAAATTCAAATAAGTTCTTGTGAAAAACAAAAAAAAACAACCAAGTTAACACAAGTAATTTATTGTGAAAAATAGAAAAATTCAAATTTATGAAACTACCTAAGCAAACACTAAAAATTAAATTGTGGACGAATACGTGTGAATGATTACTACGCGATCTTCGAATTCCTACACGCAACCACCTTAAATTGTTGAAAAATATACAAAATTTCAAACAAGTTCTCGCGAAAAAAAAAAATCAAAGTTAATACTGATAGTTCAATGTGAAAAACAAAAAAATACAAAAATATGAAATCATCGCAGCAAATAATAAGAATCAAGTAGTAAGCGAATATGTGTGAATAATTTACTATACGATATCTGAATTCCTTCGCTCAACTACTTGAAACTAGATTAAAATCAACAATATGTTAGACAAGTTCTTACAAATAAACTAAAAAACAAACCAACTTAATACTGCTAATTTCATGTGAAAAACAAAAAAATATAAAATTATTAAATCACTTAAACAAACAATAAGAATCAAGTAGAACGCAAATATGTGTGAATGATTACTACGCGATCTCCAAATTCCTTCACTCAATTATCTAAAATCGAAGAAAAATCAAAAAAAATTCAAACAAGTTCTTGTGAAAAAACCAAAAAAACAACCAAGTTAACAGATGTACTTTCATGTGAAAAATAGAAAAATTCAAATTTATGAAACTACTTAAGCAAACAATAAAAATTAATAGTTGGCGAATATCTGTGAATGATTTACCAAGCAATCTCTGAATTCCTACACGCAACCACCTTAAATCGTTGAAAAATTAACAAAATTTCAAACAAGTTTTTGTGAAAAAATAAAAAAAAAAATCAAAGTTAATACTGATAGTTCAATGTGAAAAACAAAAAAATACAAAAATATGAAATCATTGCATCAAATAATAAGAATCAAATAGTAAGCGAATATGTGTAAATGATTTACTATGCAAACTCTGAATCCCTTCTCACAACTATTTGAAACTAGATTAAAATCAATAATATTTTAGACAAGTTCTTATAAAAAAACTAAAAAACAAACCAAGTAACTACCGATAATTTCATGTGAAAATAAAAAAAAAATATGAACTTATTAAATCACTTGAACAAACAATATGAATCAAGTAGTAGGTGAACATGTGTGAATGATTACTACGCGATCTCCAAATTCCTTCACTCAATTATCTGAAATCGGAGAAAAAAAAATTCAAATAAGTTCTTGTGAAGAAACCAAAAAAAAAAAACAAGTTAACTCCGGTAGTTTCATGTGAAAATAAAAAAATTCAATATTATGAAAACACTTAAGCAAATAATAAAAATCAAATAGTGGACGAATACGTGTGAATGATTTACCACGTGATCTCCGAATTCCTACACGCAACCACCTTAAATCGTTGAAAACTTTGCAAAATTTCAAACAAGTTCTTGTGAAAAAAATGAAAAAAAAATCAAAGTTAACACCGATAGTTTAATGTTAAAAACAAAAAAATACAAAAATATGAAATCACCGCAGCAAACAATAAGAATCAAGTAGTAAGCGAATATGTGTGAATGATTTACTATATGATCTCTGAATTCTTTCGCTCAACTACTTAAAATTAGATTACAATCAATAATGTTTTAGACAAGTTCTTATAAATAAACTAAAAAACAAACCAAGTAAATACGATAATTTCATGTGAAAATAAAAAAAAATATGAAATTATTAAATTACTTAAACAAATATTATCAATCAAGTAGTAGGTGAATATGTGTGAATGATTACTATGCGATCTCCAAATTCCTTCACTCAATTATCTGAAACCGAAGAAAAATCAAAAAAATTCAAACAAGTTCTTGTGAAAAAATAAAAAAACAACCAAGTTAACACAGGTACTTTCATGTGAAAAATAGAAAAATTCAAATTTATGAACTACTTAAGCAAACAATAAAAATTAAATAGTGGACGAATATGTGTGAATGGTTTACGACACGATCTCCGAATTCCTACACGCAACCACCTTAAATCGTTGAAAAATTAACAAAATTTCAAACCAGTTCTTGTGAAAAAAAAAAATCAAAGTTAATACTGATAGTTCAATGTGAAAAACAAAAAAATACAATAATATGAAATCACCGCAGCAAACAATAAGAATCAAGTAGTAAGCGAATATGTGTGAATGATTTACTATACGATCTCTGAATTTCTTCACTCAACTACTTGAAACTAGATTAAAATCAACAATATTTTAGACAAGTTCATACAAATAAACTAAAAAACAAACCAAGTAAATACCAATAATTTCATTTGAAAATAAAAAAAATATATGAAATTATTAAATCACTTAAACAAACAGTATGAATCAAGTAGTAGGTGAATATGTGTGAAAATGTTTTAATTAATATTGATCAATATTTTAAAGTTAATTCAATTATATATTTCAACCAAATACTATCTAAAGAAATAAACTATATATATTTTCAAATATTCAAAAAATACTATGGAATTTAAATATATTGAATTTTAAAATATTCAACACACATTATTTATTTTCGTATTTAGTTTACATTTCATTTTTTCTATCTCTAACTTTTTTAATATTTTATATTTTGGAGTTATTGTGCTACTAAGATTTTGTATATTAAATATCATAAAATAAAGAAAAAACCATTAATTTCACTTTTAAAAATGAATTGTACACTTTAGTTATTTTAAATAAAACCGTTTAATACAATTAGAGGATTTAAAAATATTTACTTTTAAAATATTGAATACATAATATTTAGATTTTTGATTTTTATCCCATGCTTTTAAATTTTAAAGAGTTTATATTTTTGAGTTAATATCCTAGTACAATTTAGTATATACTTTTAAATTATTTTTTCTAAAATATTAAAAAATATTTTAATAATTAAATCCTTTAAATCTACTAAATTGCCCCTAACAATGACAAAAAGATTAAAAATATGTGTTGTTTATATTTATATATTGTTTGCTTACACTAAAAAGAACTATTTAATAATATCCCAAAACAACTGAAATGGATATACTTTAAAATTTTTGTTACATATTACTCACTTCTTTATTTAAATCATTTTATTTTTTTGAAATTTTAAAATATTTAAAAATTTATATTTTGGAGTTATTGTGCTAGTAAAATTTGGTATATACATTTAAATGAAATAGCATGAGATAAACAAAACCTTTAAGTATACTTTCGACATTAATATTTAGGCTTTGGTTATTCAAAATAGAAATTATTTAATGCTGTAAATTATAATATGTTTACTTGTAAAATATTGGAATACGAATTATTTATTTAAATTTTATTTTTAATACTACTTTTTAGATTTAACTTTTTTTTATTTTTTAGTTGTTGCGCTAGTAAAATTTAGTATGTACATTTAAATTAAATTATATAAAATATTGAAAAATCTTTAGCAATTATACTTAGAAAATTTAACTATTTCAAAATATTTTTGATTATTTCTAGACCAACATTCTATAGTTAAATAAATTGTATATTTTAACTAAACACAATTTATGGAACTAAAATGTAATTTCTTTTGAAATATTCAATATGTATAATTAATTTCTCTATGACCTATATTTATATTTAGAATTTTAAAATATTCATATTTTTGAGTTATTGTGGTTATAAATCTTTGTATTTACTATTGAAATAAATTTAATAAAATTTATAAAATATTAAACTTAAAAATTATTTTAAATCTATTAATTTGCCCCAAATAATAACAGTAAAAATGAAGATAAAAAGAAGACGAAGTACTCCTACTACTTTTCATCTCAATTTATAAGTTATGCTCCAACTTTGTATTTATAACTAAAAGTCATCTTAGTTCGCTAAAATTTTACTAATTATACTTCAAAATTTCATGTATTTCAAAATGTTTTAATTAATATTGTTCAATATTTTAAAGATAATTCAATTATATATTTAAACCCAACACTATCTAAAGAAATAAACTATATATTTTTTCAAATATTCAAAAAATACTACGAAATTTAAATATAATAAATTTTAAAATATTCAATACACATTATTTATTTTCGTATGTAGTTTACATTTCATTTTTTCTATCTCTAACTGTTTTAACATTTTATATTTTGGAGTTATTGTGCTACTAAGATTTTGTATACAATTATAAATTAAATGTCATAAAATAAAGAAAAAACCATTAATTTCACTATTAAAAATGAATTGTACACTTTAGTTATTTTAAATAAAACCGTTTAATACAATCTGAGGAATTAAAAAATATTTACTTTTAAAATATTGAATACATAACATTTAGATTTTTGATTTTTATCCTATGCTTTTAAATTTTAAAGAGTTTATATTTTTGAGTTAATATCCTAGTACAATTTAGTATATACTTTTAAATTATTTTATCTAAAATATTAAAAAATATTTTAATAATTAAATCCTTTAAATCTACTAAATTGCCCCTAACAATGACAAAAATATTAAAAATATGTGTTGTTTATATTTATATATTGTTTGCTTACACTAAAAAGAACTATTTAATAATATCCCAAAACAACTGAAATGGATATACTTTAAAATTAGTTGTTACATATTACTCACTTCTTTATTTAAATCATTTTATTTTTTTGAAATTTTAAAATATTTAAAAATTTATATTTGGAGTTATTGTGCTAGTAAAATTTGGTATATACATTTAAATGAAATAGCATGAGATAAACAAAACCTTTAAGTATACTTTCGACATTAATATTTAGGCTTTGGTTATTCAAAATAGAAATTATTTAATGCTGTAAATTAAAATATGTTTACTTGTGAAATATTATTAAATTTTATTTTTAATACTACTTTTTAGATTTAACTTTTTTTTTATTTTTAGTTGTTGCGCTAGTAAAATTTAGTATGTACATTTAAATTAAATTATATAAAATATTGAAAAATCTTTAGCAATTATACTTAGAAAATTTAACTATTTCAAAATATTTTTGATTATTTCTAGACCAACATTCTATATTTAAATAGAGTGTATATTTTAACTAAACACAATTTATGGAACTAAAATGTAATTTCTTTTGAAATATTCAATATGTATAATTAATTTCTCTATGACCTATATTTATATTTAGAATTTTAAAATATTCATATTTTTGAGTTATTGTGGTTATAAAACTTTGTATTACTATTGAAATAAATTTAATAAAATTTATAAAATATTAAACTTAAAAATTATTTTAAATCTATTAATTTGCCCCAAATAATAACAGTAAAAATGAAGATAAAAAGAAGACGAAGTACTCCTGCTACTTTTCATCTCAATTTATAAGTTATGCTCCAACTTTGTATTTATAACTAAAAGTTATCTTAGTTCGCTAAAAACTTTTACTAATTATACTTCAAAATTTCATGTATTTCAAAATGTTTTAATTAATATTGTTCAATATTTTAAAGATAATTCAATTATATATTTAAACCCAACACTATCTAAAGAAATAAACTATATATTTTTTCAAATATTCAAAAAATACTACGGAATTTAAATATAATAAATTTTAAAATATTCAATACACATTATTTATTTTCGTATGTAGTTTACATTTCATTTTTTCTATCTCTAACTGTTTTAACATTTTATATTTTGGAGTTATTGTGCTACTAAGATTTTGTATACAATTATAAATTAAATGTCATAAAATAAAGAAAAACCATTAATTTCACTATTAAAAATGAATTGTACACTTTAGTTATTTTAAATAAAACCGTTTAATACAATCTGAGGAATTAAAAAATATTTACTTTTAAAATATTGAATACATAACATTAGATTTTTGATTTTTATCCTATGCTTTTAAATTTTAAAGAGTTTATATTTTTGAGTTAATATCCTAGTACAATTTAGTATATACTTTTAAATTATTTTATCTAAAATATTAAAAAATATTTTAATAATTAAATCCTTTAAATCTACTAAATTGCCCCTAACAATGACAAAAAGATTAAAAATATGTGTTGTTTATATTTATATATTGTTTGCTTACACTAAAAAGAACTATTTAATAATATCCCAAAACAACTGAAATGGATATACTTTAAAATTAGTTGTTACATATTACTCACTTCTTTATTTAAATCATTTTATTTTTTTGAAATTTTAAAATATTTAAAAATTTATATTTGGAGTTATTGTGCTAGTAAAATTTGGTATATACATTTAAATGAAATAGCATGAGATAAACAAAACCTTTAAGTATACTTTCGACATTAATATTTAGGCTTTGGTTATTCAAAATAGAAATTATTTAATGCTGTAAACTAAAATATGTTTACTTGTGAAATATTGGAATACGAATTATTTATTTAAATTTTATTTTTAATACTACTTTTTAGATTTAACTTTTTTTTTATTTTTTAGTTGTTGCGCTAGTAAAATTTAGTATGTACATTTAAATTAAATTATATAAAATATTGAAAAATCTTTAGCAATTATACTTAGAAAATTTAACTATTTCAAAATATTTTTGATTATTTCTAGACCAACATTCTATAGTTAAATAGATTGTATATTTTAACTAAACACAATTTATGGAACTAAAATGTAATTTCTTTTGAAATATTCAATATGTATAATTAATTTCTCTATGACCTATATTTATATTTAGAATTTTAAAATATTCATATTTTTGAGTTATTGTGGTTATAAAACTTTGTATTTACTATTGAAATAAATTTAATAAAATTTATAAAATATTAAACTTAAAAATTATTTTAAATCTATTAATTTGCCCCAAATAATAACAGTAAAAATGAAGATAAAAAGAAGACGAAGTACTCCTGCTACTTTTCATCTCAATTTATAAGTTATGCTCCAACTTTGTATTTATAACTAAAAGTCATCTTAGTTCGCTAAAAACTTTTACTAATTATACTTCAAAATTTCATGTATTTCAAAATGTTTTAATTAATATTGTTCAATATTTTAAAGTTAATTCAATTATATATTTAAACCCAACACTATCTAAAGAAATAAACTATATATTTTTTCAAATATTCAAAAAATACTACGGAATTTAAATATAATAAATTTTAAAATATTCAATACACATTATTTATTTTCGTATGTAGTTTACATTTCATTTTTTCTATCTCTAACTGTTTTAACATTTTATATTTTGGAGTTATTGTGCTACTAAGATTTTGTATACAATTATAAATTAAATGTCATAAAATAAAGAAAAACCATTAATTTCACTATTAAAAATGAATTGTACACTTTAGTTATTTTAAATAAAACCGTTTAATACAATCTGAGGAATTAAAAAATATTTACTTTTAAAATATTGAATACATAACATTTAGATTTTTGATTTTTATCCTATGCTTTTAAATTTTAAAGAGTTTATATTTTTGAGTTAATATCCTAGTACAATTTAGTATATACTTTTAAATTATTTTATCTAAAATATTAAAAAATATTTTAATAATTAAATCCTTTAAATCTACTAAATTGCCCCTAACAACGACAAAAAGATTAAAAATATGTGTTGTTTATATTTATATATTGTTTGCTTACACTAAAAAGAACTATTTAATAATATCCCAAAACAACTGAAATGGATATACTTTAAAATTAGTTGTTACATATTACTCACTTCTTTATTTAAATCATTTTATTTTTTTGAAATTTTAAAATATTTAAAAATTTATATTTTGGAGTTATTGTGCTAGTAAAATTTGGTATATACATTTAAATGAAATAGCATGAGATAAACAAAACCTTTAAGTATACTTTCGACATTAATATTTAGGCTTTGGTTATTCAAAATAGAAATTATTTAATGCTGTAAATTAAAATATGTTTACTTGTGAAATATTGGAATACGAATTATTTATTTAAATTTATTTTTAATACTACTTTTTGATTTAACTTTTTTTTTATTTTTTAGTTGTTGCGCTAGTAAAATTTAGTATGTACATTTAAATTAAATTATATTAAAATATTGAAAAATCTTTAGCAATTATACTTAGAAAATTTAACTATTTCAAAATATTTTTGATTATTTCTAGACCAACATTCTATAGTTAAATAGATTGTATATTTTAACTAAACACAATTTATGGAACTAAAATGTAATTTCTTTTGAAATATTCAATATGTTTAATTAATTTCTCTATGACCTATATTTATATTTAGAATTTTAAAATATTCATATTTTTGAGTTATTGTGGTTATAAATCTTTGTATTTACTATTGAAATAAATTTAATAAAATTATAAAATATTAAACTTAAAAATTATTTTAAATCTATTAATTTGCCCCAAATAATAACAGTAAAAATGAAGATAAAAAGAAGACGAAGTACTCCTGCTACTTTTCATCTCAATTTATAAGTTATGCTCCAACTTTGTATTTATAACTAAAAG
>JAGSPU010000920.1:0-20709 GCA_019321725.1 Paulownia fortunei
CTGGTCCATGTCATACAATGACTATAAAAAAGCCTTAGGGGACAACTTAGGCATTGCACCATATCCAACAGTTGACTTGGGTTCAGGTGAAAAACAGATGCAGGCGTTCTTGGGGTTTAAGTTATTCGTGTTAAGCAAGATACTAAGCAGCCTTTGGCAGCGATGAAATTAGCGAATACTTATCAAGTGATAAGGTACAAGAGCTAGGTTTCAAAAATTCGCACTACATTCCATCATCTAAAAAAGTTCAGGCCTCTCAAGATATTCAAAATGATGCGCTTGCAAAGGCGGTTGTTGACATGTCGAAGAAAGGTTATTCAACACCAATGCTAAATCACCGGCCATGGCTAATTTCTGGACATCAGCTGATGCCCTTGTTTAACGACACATACAAGGGCAGATTTCAGACAGTCAAATGTTGCCAAAGCTAACCACTCTGGTTAAAAATGCCTCAAATCAGTTAAATAAAAGTAAAGCAGTGAGTGGCTATCACTCACTGTGTACATACTTATGAAGGATGGAAGAAAGATGTTTAAAAGAAAAAAGCATTCGACTTTTGAAGCGCATATACCACTAACAAAGTTATTTTAAAAAAGCAGATGGTGCAACTAAGGCTTCTTATATTATTATGGGAGCTGCCAACATTGCCAATAAGCAATATCTCAAAGGATTCATCTTTTTATTACTAGAAATATCTGGGTGGCGTGGTTATTCACGACAGGATTAAAAGCTTATCACAACATGATAACGCTGGGAACACATGCACAGGGTTTGGTTTATGACAAAAAGTTAGGGATTTCTGTATTAAAAGCGGTGATAATTCGATGCTTTTGCTACTATGGGGTATGCTAGCTGTCATTATTACGGTACTGTTTATTCTCTTATATCGTGCTAATTTGGGATCGGCGCGTAAAATATGGAATTGAAACAAGCCGGTGAGACACTGCCAACGTTGAAGCAAGACTTAGCGTCCTTGCTTGACGAAAAAATGCATGTGACTTTGATGGCAATTCCGATGACAGGTGTTTTGTTCTTTACCATTTTGCCATTGATTTATATGATTGCGATTGCTTTTACATCATACGATCACAACCACTTGCCACCCAAAAATTTATTTAGTTGGGTCGGATTTGCGAATTTTGGTAATGTTATTTCAGGGCAAATGGCCAATACCTTTTTCCCAGTATTGGCTTGGACGTTAATTTGGGCTGTTGCAGCAACAGTAACCTCATTTTTCTTGGCGTTATCTTGGCGATGATGATCAATGCTAAGGCATCAGGGTAAAAAAGTTTTTCGAACTATTTTTATTTTAACGATGGCGATTCCAGCCTTCATTAGTTTGCTGATTATGAACAATATGTTTGCTGACGGCGGACTAGTTAACACATTATTAATCAACTCTGGTCTGATTAAAACATCGTTACCATTTTTCACAAATCCATTGTTTGCCAAGTTTACAATTATTGTTGTCAACTTATGGATTGGTATTCCAGCTACAATGTTGGTGACAACGGGATCTTACAAAATCAATCCGAAGAACAAATTGAAGCAGCAGAAATTGATGGCGCTAATAAATTTCAAATTTTCAAGTCAATCACATTTCCGCAAATTGTGTTTGTGATGGCACCGAGTTTGATTCAACAGTTCATTGGTAATGTGAACAATTTTAACGTGATTTACTTGTTAACAGTGTGGACCAGCTAATTCTAATTATTACGGCGCTGGATCAACAGATTTGCTGATTACTTGGTTATACAATTTAACTTTGAATACTGCTGATTATAACTTAGCTTCGGTAATTGGTATCTTAATCTTCATTTTGTCCGCAACATTCTCGTTGATTGCTTATAAGAGAATATCAAATTCTGGAATGGAGGCATAGCAATGCATAGTTTAAAAGGCGTAAAACGCCGTAATACAATGATTTTGTATCTATTATTGACTGTCATGGCAATTATTTGGGTCGTGCCCATTCTCTGGATTATATTGACTAGTTCCGTGGCGAAGGTGGCGCGTTTGTAAACTATTTTTGGCCAAAAACCTACACCTTTCATAATTACGTACAACTTTTTACCAACTCACAATATCCTTTTGGTCGCTGGTTCTTGATGAATACGTTATTTGTGTCGATTGTGAGCGGCTTTATTTCCACAGCTTTAGTGTTAGCAATGGCATACTCATTGAGTCGCTTACGATTTAAGTTAAAGGGTCCTTTTTGAAGGTTGCCTTAGTTTTGAACATGTTTCCGGCTTTATGGCAATGTTTGCTATCTATTACATTTTGAAAGCAGCTGGGTTAACGCAAAGTTTATTCGCCCTAATATTAGTTTATGTATCTGGCGCTGGTTTGGGATTTACATCCAAAAAGGATTTTTTGACACGATTCCGTATTCATTGGATGAAAGTGCCATGTTAGATGGGCAACTAAATGGCAAATTTTTACCAAAATTACATTGCCATTATCTAAACCAATCATTGTCTTTACGGCATTGACAGCTTTCACTGGTCCTTGGATGGATTTCATTTTTGCTCAGGTTATTATGGGTGACAATGTTAAAAATTATACAGTTGCAATCGGATTATATTCGATGATGACTAAAGAGACGGCCAATTCATTATTCATGAGTTTCGCTGCGGGGGCAGTGATTATTGCAATTCCAATTACGATTTTGTTTATTGTGTTGCAACGATTCTACGTTTCTGGTGTGACAAGTGCTCGTCAAAGGTTAAAAAAAGATTGGGCGTCAGTCCCAATCTTTTTCATGTTAAAAATAACGTGTACAGGAGGTCGCTATGGTAACAATACAAGATATTGCAAATAAATCCGGAGTTGCTATTTCAACGGTTTCGCGCGCGTTGGCTGATTCACCGAAAATTAGTGTTAAAACAAAGGAACGTATTAAAAAACTTGCAACAAGATATGGGATATACGCCAAATTTTGCTGCACGGAACTTAACACAGCGTGAAAGCAACACGGTAGGGGTTGTTTTTCAACCACATGCTGCAGGTAGTGCTGAAAATGATTTTGCCATGCAATTACTATTTGGGATTAATTCTCAACTTGTTGCGCGACAATACTTATTGACTACTGCGACGGGCAGCAATTGGTCTGAAGTCTACAATGCCGTTAAAATGATGGTGGAAGCTGGACAAGTTCGCCGTTTTATACTACTTTACACTGTTGAAAATGATCCGATTTCTGAATTATTACGAGAAAACAACGCACGTGTTGTTGTTACAGGTGAACCCGAGCAAGCTAATGATGTTTTATATGTTGATAATGATAATCGCCGAGCTGGGGAGAGGCAACTAGGCAGCTAGTTGACCAGTTTAATCTAAAAGCACCGCTCTTTGTTCGTACGTTGGCTGATTGGCGTTATGAGCGAAATCGTGAAATCGGCTTTCATATTGCACAACCAGACGGTCAAGTCTTATCATTACCAATTGATTTTCAAGCGCAAAAACAGGTATTGGAAAGTTATTTCGAATTGCACCACGAAATTGACGGCATTATTGCTAGTGATGACAAAATCGGCTATCTGGCACGTATTCAGGCGCAAGCGCATTTGCCCACACATCCAAAATTGCCAACGATAGCTTTTAATCGTTCTGAATATGCACGACTGGGTGGTAAGGACTTTTACTCAGTTGATGTATTACACGTAGCTTGGGCAGTGAAGCGGTCCGATTATTGTTTAACGATCAGCGTTCTGTGCTGGAGCAAACTAAGGCAACAAGCGTGATTGTGCCGTATCGTTTACCTGAATTTGTGATGAGACATGGTGAATTTAAGCGATGTTGCGCGAAAGGCGCATGTTTCAAAAATGACAGTTAGCCGTGTAATTAATCATCCAGATCAAGTATCACCTGAACTGATGACATTAGTACAACAAGCAATTGAAGCCGTCGGCTATGTGCCGAACCAAGTCGCACGGGCATTGGTCAACCAACGCCATTATGTCATTCGTTTCTTACTTTTAGAAGATGTTGCAACAGTTGAACCGAATTATGCCAAATTATTGATTCGATTAGCTCATAATTTACAACAAAAAGGCTACACACTAGAAATTAGCTTAGATATTACGGCAGAGACACAAAGTATTGACGGGATAATTGTAAGCGGTTGGCGACAAGAAGATTTATTAAAATTACAAACGCTTGATGTGCCAGTGACACTTTATGGCGCAGCGCCACCAAATTGTCCCTTATCGTCTGTTGACGTGGATAATCGAGCAGGCATTGAAAA
Source organism: Paulownia fortunei (assembly GCA_019321725.1). Lineage (NCBI taxonomy): Eukaryota > Viridiplantae > Streptophyta > Magnoliopsida > Lamiales > Paulowniaceae > Paulownia > Paulownia fortunei. Next base: position 4,247 of record JAGSPU010000920.1, read on the forward strand.
AGCGACTGAATATATGTGGCGGCAGGGATATCGTGATATTTATTATATTGGTTTATCGTTAGATTTACCTTTTGCTAAGCAACGTGAAGCTGGGTATCGATCAGTTATGGCACAAAAAGGCGGTCGTGTTAACGTTTATCAAACTGAAAATCATGCCCACTTAGCGATACGCTAGTAACGAACTTAATGCACAATTCGAATTACCAACTGCGATTGTTTGTGCGACTGATCGGATTGCACTTGGTGTGTTACGTGCGGTTCAGCGTGTTTATCATATTCCACGTGAATGTGGCGTAATCGGATTTGATGGTGTGTTCATTGATCAGCTGACTCAACCGCAATTAACTACTGTGAGACAACCGTTTGCCTTAATTGCTGAAAAAATTGTCGCACAAATTATTTCTCAGATTGAATCAGAAAACACCTTAGAAGTAGAAAATACCAGCATTTTACCAGATATAGTTGTTCGAGAAACAACAAATTTGTGATGATGTTACCGTTAACATTGTGCAAACGCTTCCATTAATTATCAAAATGTTTTATACTATAAAATGTAAACGGTTACATGATTTGATGTTCAAAATATGTGTCTGATTTCTAATGAAGAAAATACAGTTTCATCACGAATTGATCATAGAAATGGTGCATGATTAGAGCAAACAAGTTATGTTTCAAAATAATTTTTGGAGGAAGTAATTATGGCAGATAAGCAAAAAGGGCAGGGGTTGCCAAACTTGCCGCTAAGCACCATTTGGATGCTGAGTTTTGGATTTTTGGGCGTGCAGATGGCGTTTTCATTGCAGAGTTCCCAAATGGGACGTATTTTTCAGACATTGGGTGCTGATCCCACTAAGTTAGGATTTTTCTTCATCCTACCACCATTGGCAGGGTTGTTTGTTCAACCACTAGTTGGTTATTTCTCAGATCGCACTTGGACAAAGCACTTTGGCCGTCGAATGCCTTATCTATTGGTTGGCGCTCTGGTGTCAGTTATCGTGATGTTCTTGTTGCCTAATTCAGGTAGTTTTGGTTTTCAACTACTGCTGGTTTGTTGGTTTGGAGCGATTACAATTTTGTTCATGGATTTGAGCTCTAATGTTGCAATGCAACCCTTCAAGATGGTTGTTGGTGACATGGTTAATGAAGACCAAAAGTCATACGCATACTCAATCCAAAGTTTCTTATCTAATACAGGGTCTGTGTTGGCAACCATTTTTCCATTCTTGCTGACAGCCATTGGTGTTGCTAATACAGCACCTAAAGGTCAGGTGCCAGCCTCTGTGATTATTTCATTCTATGTTGGTGCGATTGTCTTAGTTGTCTTTTCACTGATTGCAGTCTTTAACGTGAAAGAATACGATGATGCCACTTATGAGCTATATCATGGCTATGCTTTAAATACACCAGATGATGGTGAAGGTGGCTTCTTGACTTTGTTAAAGCGTGCACCAAAAACATTTTGGATGGTTACTTTGACTCAGTTCTTCTGCTGGATGGCATTCCAATATTTGTGGACATACGGTACTGGTGCTGTGGCAGACAATATTTTCCACGCAACTGATCCAACAACGGCTGGTTACCAAAATGGTGGAAACTGGTTTGGTATCATGTCAGCGGTTTATGCCATTGCAGCCGTCGTGTGGTCGCTTGTATTATCAAAGATTCCAGCAAACAAAAACAAAACAGGTTATGCTTTGTCACTATTTTTGGGGGCAATCGGGTTCACATCAGTGTTCTTTATTCACTCACAGTATTTGTTGATTGGTTCATTTATTTTAATCGGTATTTCATGGGCAGGTATGATGCATATCCATTTATTATGGTAACCAACGCATTGCCTGGTGATCACATGGGTACTTATCTAGGATTGTTTAACGGTTCAATTTGTTTACCACAAATTGTAGCCTCGGTTGCTAGTTTTGCACTATTTCCTGCACTTGGTTCACATTTCCCATCAATGATTTTGGTATCAGGAATCTTAATGTTAATTGTGCAGTCAGTGTTGGGTTTATCAATGAAATTCACAGTAATCCAGTAGATGCACAATAATGGCTAACGCTTCGGCGTTAATATGTGCGATCAGTCGTCGTAGATATTAGCGCTGAAGCTAAGCATTAGAAAAATTGAAGAGGTAGAAAGTCTTATGAAACGAATTTTTGAAGTTGATCCTTGGACAGTTACATCACATGATTTGAATCCCGAAGATAAACGTCTCCAAGAATCTATGACGAGTTTGGGCAACGAATACATGGGCATGCGTGGCATGTTCGAAGAAGTCTATTCCGGTGACACACATCAAGGAATTTACGTTGGTGGTGTTTGGTTCCCAGATAAAACACGTGTCGGTTGGTGGAAAAATGGTTATCCACTTTACTTTGGAAAAGCTATCAATGCCCTCAATTATGTTAAAGCAGACATTTACGTTGATGGCAATCAAGTTGATTTAGCTAAGAATGACGTGACTGATTTTGAAGTATCATTGGATATGAAAAATGGTGTTTTGAATCGAACATTTACTGTGTTTGGCGTGACGTTAAAATCACGCGCTTAGTTTCAGCAGCAGTTAAGGAACTAGCAGATATTCACTATGACTTATCATCTGCCGATGGTCAAGCGCACAAAATTCGTTTTGATGCTAGTATTGATGCTGACGTTGTCAATGAAGATTCAAATTATGATGAGAAGTTTTGGCAAGTTTTAGACGCAGGTAATGACACTGATTCATCATTTATCGCTACGCAAACGATTGAAAATCCGTTTGGTGTGCCACAATTTACAGTTGTTGCCCGTCAGAGCTTTGTTGGCGGTGAAAAGCATGGTGTGAACCGCTCTGAAAAAGAAGTGACTGATAACTTTGACATTGAAGTACCAGCTAAAAGTTCAGTTAGTTTTGAAAAGCGCGTGATTGTGACAACTTCGCGTGATTATGATAGCCTAGCTCAAGTGATTAAAGCAGGTGAAACACTAACTGCGGATCTTGCCGCACAAACATACGACGAATATATACACAGCGCATGCACAAGAATGGGCTAATCGTTGGGAAAAAGCTGATGTTCAAATTGAAGGAGATGATGCGGCGCAGCAAGGTATTCGCTTCAACCTATTCCAGTTATTCTCAACTTACTATGGTAATGATCCACGCTTGAATATCGGACCAAAAGGTTTCACTGGCGAGAAGTACGGTGGTGCCACGTATTGGGACACCGAAGCATTTGCTATTCCTGTTTACCTTGGTGTTGCTGATCCGTCTGTGACCCGTTCATTGCTACAATATCGTTTTGATCAGTTGGATGGTGCATTCCACAATGCCAAAGAACAAGGCTTAAAGGGTGCTTTGTACCCAATGGTGACCTTTGATGGTATTGAGTCACACAACGAGTGGGAAATTACTTTTGAAGAAATTCACCGTAATTCGACAATTGCTTATGCGATTTATAATTATAACAAACATTACGGGAGATCACTCATGGCTTGACGGTGACGGCGCACAAGTTTTGTATAATATCGCACGCTTCTGGGCAGATCGTGTCCACTATTCTGCCCGAAACGATAAGTACATGATTCATGGTGTCACGGGTCCCAACGAGTATGAAAACAATGTTAATAACAATTTCTATACAAATTGGATGGCTAAGTGGGTTTTGCAATACTCACTTGAACACTATGATGAAATTAATGCTGATGAAAAAGCTAAGTTGGCTTTGACGGATGAAGAATTAGCAAAGTGGCAAGAAATTGTTGATAAAATGTAATTTGCCAGAGGCTGATGTTGAAACCAAGACAGGTAAGAAGCATATCTTTGTTCAACATGATACATTCTTGGATAAAGATTTGACACCAATTGCTGATATGCCACAAGACATTCGACCAATTAACCAAAACTGGTCATGGGATCGCATTTTGCGCTCGCCATATATTAAGCAATCTGATACATTACACGCCATGTTCTATTTCCCAGACGCGTTTACAGAAGAAGAAAAGCGTAACAACTTTGAATTCTATGAACCATTGACAGTGCATGAGTCATCATTGTCGCCATCTGTTCACTCAATTTTGGCTGCTGACTTACAAATGGAAGATAAAGCAGTTGAAATGTACGAACGTGCGGCCCGTTTGGACTTAGATAATTATAATAATGACACGTCAGATGGTTTGCATATAACCGCTATGACAGGTTCATGGTTAGCGATTGTGCAAGGATTTGCTGGCATGCGTGTTCGTGATGGCAAACTCCACTTGAAGCCATTCTTACCAAAGAATTGGACAAAATATGCTTTCCGTTTGGTATTCCGAGGTCATGTTTGGAAGTGTCAGTTGATGGTCAAGGTGCACATGTTGACTTGATTTCAGGTGAACCATTAGTGATTGACCTATTAGGACAAGATGTCGAATTGACAAAGTAATAAGCATGATGATGAGCGAGTGATCGCTCATTTGCTGTATAGCAGGAAAGGATATCATGAAAGTAGTAGAGAAGGATTTTGGACAATTACCCGACGGAAAAGTTGTGACGGCGTTTACCCTAAGAAAATATCAATCACACACAGATTACTGCGATTTCATACGGGGCAACTTGGCAGTCATTCCGTTGAACGTGATGGTGTCAAACAAGAATTATTAGTACAATTTGATGATTTAGCCGCGTATTTAGATAATCCATTCCATTTTGGAAACACAATTGGTCGTGTTGGTGGCGTCTATCAAAAACTGATTATGATATTGAGGGTGCACATTTTACATTAACACCAAATGATCATGGCAATGTTTTACACTCTGGCATTAATGGCTTTGATGCGGTTATTGGCACGGTGAAGCAAGAAATTTGGGTACAGCGGCGGAAATTAATTTCACACGTACTTTTGATGATGAATTCGCCGGTCAATTAGCTGCCCAAGTGACTTATCGATTGGACGATGAAGATCGTTTAGACATTATATTTAGTGGCGTTTCAACCGAGAATACATTGTTCAATCCAATGACGCATGTCTACTTTAATTTAGTTGGTAAGGATCAAGATATCAGTCAGCATAAATTACAAATTGCATCACGTCAACATCTTGAAGTTGATAATCACACGATTCCAACCGGTAACGTGATTGATAATCAAAATACAAAATTTGATTTTGCGCATTTGCACGTCTTGGGACAAGAGCATTATGATGATGCTTGGGTATTAGATCCAAGCCGTCAAGGGGAGGGAGTAGGACTAACTTCACCCGATGAAAGTTTGACCTTGACAGTGGATTCAGATCGCAATGGTGTTGTTGTATTCACTGCCAATCCTGACGATAGCAGTGACATTAAAACAGCGCTTGCTATTGAGATGCAGACTTTACCTGATGCGGTTAATCATGAAGGTTTTGGTGATATTGTTTTGCCGGCAAATGAAACAAAAACTTATACCGTAACTTACCAAATTAAAAAATGAGGATAAATAAAAATGACTAAATTTTCAGATATTAAAGGTTTTGCCTTTGATTTAGATGGGTTATTGCTGATACGGCGCGTTTCCATGGCGAAGCTTGGCATCAAACAGCTGATGAGGTTGGCACAACTTGGACACCAGAATTGGCTGAAGGTTTGAAGGGCATCAGTCGCATGGCTTCCTTGCAAATGATTTTGGATGCTGGGGATCATGCCGATGATTTTTCTCAAGCAGATAAAGAAGCATTAGCAGAAAAGAAAAATCATAATTATCAACAACTCATTTCAACATTGACTGAAGATGATATTTTACCTGGCATGAAGATTTCATTCAATCAGCTAAGGCAGCCGGCTATACAATGTCGGTGGCATCAGCTTCTAAAAACGCACCAATGATTCTAGATCATTTGGGATTGACCAAGTATTTTGTTGGCATTGTTGATCCAGCCACTTTGACAAAGGGAAAACCTGATCCTGAAATCTTCGTTCGTGCTGCGGAAGTCTTACATTTAATCCAAAAAATGTTATTGGATTGGAAGATTCAGCTGCTGGTATTGTCTCAATCAATGGCGCAGGTGAGACATCACTAGCCATTGTAACGCAGATGTTTTGTCAGGAGCGGACTTGAATTTTGAGTCTACTTCAGAAGTGACCTTAGCAAATATTGAAGCTAAAATGCAATAGATAACTAAAAAGAGTGTCAGTGTTTTTATGCACTGACACTCTTTTGTTATTCTAATTAATGTTTGCCACAGTATCGCCTTGCTTGAGTGTGATATCAGTAAAAATGATGGTATGCGGCGAGAGGTTTTGATCGGCGAGAGTCGTAATAGCTAATTCTCCCATTTGTGCAAAGTTTTGCTGCGCAGCTGTTAGGATAGGACGGGTTAATTGGGTTAGTTCTGTCCCATCAATGGTCACAATTGATAAATCATCTGGACGGCAATACCAGCATCTTTCGCCCCATTGAGTAATCCGATACTGATAATGTCTGCTGAGCCAATTGCAGCGTGAATGGCAGGGGATTGCCAAATTTTTTGATGGCATCTAAACCAGTTTGGTAGGCGTTTTCAACACCCCAAATGAAATCGGGATTATAAGTAATCCCATGATCTAGCAACGCATCAATAAACCCTTTTCGTCGTAAAATAGCGACAATCGGATCTGGATTGGAAGCTCCGATTAAGGCCATTTTGCGATGCCCCTGATTGTATAAATAATCCACGATAGTATGCATCATGTCATAGTTATCGGAGGAAATAGAGGGAATCACATTATTGAGTTGGTTAGAGACACTCAGCAAACTCACGTCAGCCTTTGTTAAGACCTCAAAAACAGGTTCCTCGATATCAATGGCTAACATGACAACCGCTAATAATTGCCGAGAAAGCAATGATTTAACAGTTTTGATTTGCTGCTGGCTGTCTGTTTCAACGAAAGCAATCAATAATTCATAACCTAGTTCGAAAGCCTTTGTTTGCATACTTTAATGATTTCATCAGCAAAGTTAGTGTGCGTGGTTGGTACCAATACACCGATGACGCGACTTTCTTTTTGTGATAAATCGGCGGCCGATTGATTTTTATAGTATCCCATTTCGTGGGCTAATTGTCGAACGCGTTGTGCGGTTGCCTCACTAAAACGCCCGCGATTAGTTAAAATTCGTGAGACGGAGGCGGCTGAAATGCCAGCTTTATTTGCAATGTCTTTGATTGTAATAGCCATAAATTATATTATAACCCAAAATAGTTTGACAAATGAAATGAAAGCGGTTACAATATTAATTGCGTAAACGTTTACTCAAAAAATAAGAAGTTAATTGGAAATCATGAGGCATGATAATGAATCAAAATAAATGGTGGCAAAAAGCAACCGTCTACCAGATTTATCCGCGCAGTTTTCAGGATAGTAATGGTGATGGTATTGGCGACATTCCGGGCATTATTCAACGACTCCCATATTTAAAAGAATTAGGGATACAAGTTATCTGGCTAAGTCCAATTTACCAATCACCAAATGATGATAATGGATACGATATCAGTGATTATCGCAAAATTTTACCAGAATTTGGCACGATGGCGGATGTGGATGAAATGATTACAATTGCCCATGAGTTGGGCTTAAAAATCATGATGGATTTGGTCGTCAATCACACATCTGATGAACATCAATGGTTTCAACAAAGCCGCCAGTCGCGTAATAATCCATATCGTGACTATTATATTTGGCGAGATCCCGTCGATGGACATGAACCAAATAATTGGTTATCGGATTTTGGTGGATCAGCTTGGGCGTTTGATGAGAAAACAAAACAATACTACTTACATCTTTTCTCAAAAAAACAGCCTGATTTGAATTGGGAAAATCCAGCGCTACGTGAAGCAATCTATGAAACAATGTCTTGGTGGCTGAACAAAGGGATTGATGGATTCCGAATGGATGTCATCAATCTCATCTCTAAACAAACAGGATTACCAAATGATCCTAATGTGAAAGCTGATAATCACGGATCGTCAATGACATTTGTTGCCAATGGACCAAAGGTACACCAATATTTGCAGGAAATGAATGCTAAGGTGTTGTCACGCAACGATATTATCACTGTTGGTGAAACACCAGGAGTGACAATATCAGATGCGATTCAGTATGCTGGATTTGACAGTCACGAATTACAAATGATTTTCCAATTTGAGCATACGGAGATTGATAATAGCCGTGAAGGCTTAGGAAAGTGGAGTGATGAGCGATTTAATTTAGTAGATTTGAAGCGAATTTTATCTAAATGGCAAACAGCACTGGATGGCAAAGCTTGGAACAGTCTTTATTGGAACAACCACGATCGACCACGTGTGGTATCAAGATTTGGTGATGATTCTGAAGCTTATCGCGTTGTCTCTGCAAAAATGTTAGCCACAACATTGCACTTTATGCAGGGAACGCCCTACATTTACCAAGGTGAAGAAATCGGCATGACAAATGTTGATTGGTCATCAATTTCACAATACCAAGACATTGATACCTTAAATGCCTATCAAGATTTAGTGGTTGAACAGCAACGTGTCTCACCAGAGCGAATGATGACTTATATACACCATTCCTCACGTGATAATGCTCGGACGCCAATGCAGTGGGATGATAGTAATCAGGCTGGTTTTACAAAGGGAAAACCTTGGCTAGCAGTTAATTCGAATTATGAAACAATTAACGTGGCACAAGCATTAGCTGACCAACAATCCATCTTTTATTGCTACAAAAAAATTATTGCATTACGACAGCAAATGCCACTCATCACTAACGGACATTATCAGGTACTGGACATGGCAGATTCAGAAGTCTATGCTTACAAGCGAATTGGTGTTGATTCTGAATTATTAGTCATTAGTAACTTTACGAATCAAACTCAGACACGTCATTATCGATTGAACGATGGCGCGAATATGATTTTAAGTAACTATGATGATGATCAGGGGATACCTTACGACCTTATGAATCAAAAGTGTACTTTGAAGGTACATAATGGCATAAAATGTAAGCGGTTACTTTAAAGCGGCGTGTGTAAACTAAAATCACTTAAAAGGAGAGTGAATATGTTGAATAGTAAGACACAAAAAAAAGGTCAGCTCCCATGCTGACCAGCATGCAGTTATTCTTGATGACCTTTGGTTATGCTGGTGTTCAAGTTGCATTTTCAGTGCAAACAGGTAATATGGGTCGAATCTTTCAAACGTTAGGTTCTGATCCAACAAAATTGGGATTTTTCTTCATTTTGCCACCGTTAGCGGGTATGATTACGCAACCATTAATTGGTTTGTTCTCTGATAAAACTTGGTTGCCTAAGTTAGGTCGACGAATGCCTTATTTGATCGGCGGCTGTTTGGTTTCCCTAATTGTGTTATTGCTTTTGCCAAATACCGGATCATTTGGTTTTGGGTACGGATCATTGACAGCGCTATGGTTTGGTGCAGTGACAGTGTTATTCATGGATCTATCGGCCAATGTCTCTATGCAACCGTTCAAGATGATTATTCCTGACATGGTTAATGAACAACAAACCGATAAGGCTTGGAGTTTGCAAAACATTTGGGTAGCTTAGGGGGTGTGATTGCTTTCGTTTTTCCGTTTATTTTGACCTCATTTGGGGTAGCCAATACGGCTGCCCGAGGTGTTGTTCCAGATTCTGTTAAAATTTCATTTTATGTGGCAGCGGCTATTTTGTTAATTTCAACGGTCTTTACTATTATGAACGTGAAAGAATACGATCCAGAAACACTGGCTTATTACCACGGCTATAACGCCGAAACAAAGCAGCATGAATCATTTATAACAATTCTAAAGCACGCACCAAAGGTATTTTGGACACTAGGTGTGGTTGAATTCTTTGTTTGGTTCGGTATTCCATATATGTGGACATATTCAACTGGTGCTTTGTCAGAAAATATTTGGCATGTTTCAGATCCTGCATCTGCGGGTTATCAAGCGGCTGGCAATTGGTTTGGTATTTTACAGGCTGTTTACTCAGTTGTAGCAATTTTGGTGGGAATTTTATTCCAGCGTTTGAATAATAAAACGCGTAAAGGTGCTTATTTTCTCAGCTTGATTGCTGGTGGTATTGGCTTTATTGTTGTTGCCTATGGCCATACACATCTTTCATCACTGATTGGATTCATTTTGATTGGTGTTGGTTGGATTGCGTTAATTTCTATTCCGTTTACCATCTTGACGAATGCCTTAGATGGTAAGCATGATGGCATCTATTTGGGATTGTTCAATTGCTTTATCTGCATTCCGCAAATTGTGGCGTCAGTTGCTAGTTTTGCAATTTTCCCAGCAGTGGGTAAATCAATGGCACACATGTTAGCAATTGCCGGCGTCTTCTTGATGATTGGTGGTTGCCTAATCTGGACCGTAAAAGAAGAAAATCGTAATTAAAAAAGGAGAATTATCATGACAGAAACAATAAAATGGTGGCAAAAAGCAGTTGTATATCAAGTTTATCCTAGGTCTTTTCAAGACGCTAATGGAGATGGTATCGGTGATTTACAGGGTATCGAGCAACGCCTTGATTACATTAAAAAATTAGGTGCCGATGTTGTATGGCTAAATCCTGTCTATGCATCACCAGACAAAGATAATGGTTACGATATTTCCGATTATGAAGATATCAATGCCAAATTTGGTACAATGGCTGATTTTGATCGTTTGCTAGCAAAAGCGCATGACAAGGGCATCAAAATTTTGATGGATTTGGTTGTTAATCATACCTCAGATCAGCATAAATGGTTTATTGAAAGCCGTAGTTCAAAAGATAATGATAAGCGTGATTTCTATATTTGGCGTGATCCAGTGGATGGACACGAACCTAATAACTGGGGCTCATTTTTCTCTGGGCCAGCTTGGAAATTTGATGAGGCAACAGGGCAATATTATCTACACTTATTTGTCGAAGGTCAACCTGATTTAAATTGGGTTAATCCTAAAGTACGTCAATCTGTCTTTGACATGATGAATTTTTGGGTGGATAAGGGCATCGATGGTTTTCGAATGGACGTTATTTCCCTCATTTCTAAGCCAGATGGCTTGCCTGATGGTGAAGTGCCAGAGGGGGGTGAGTATGGTAATTCGGATAAAGCCGTTGCCAACGGTCCGCATGTCCATGAATACTTGCAAGAAATGCGTCAACAAGTCTTAAACAGAGCTGATATGATGACCGTTGGTGAAGCCTCAGGTGTTGATATTGAAAATGCCGTTAAGTATGCCAATCAAGACAACTCAGAATTGAACATGGTCTTCCAATTTGAGCACATGGGCTTGACAATAATCCTAATCCCGCGCTTGGAAAATGGTATGACAAAAAAGTTTCCCTCGTTGATTTGAAAGAAAATCTCTCAAAATGGCAGAATGATTTGGCTGGTAAAGCATGGAATTCACTTTATTGGATAATCATGATCAACCACGTGCTGTGAGTCGTTATGGGATGATCGTCCTGAATATCGCGTTGTATCTGCTAAAATGGTAGCCACTTTACTTCATTTCATGCAAGGCACGCCCTATGTTTATCAAGGTGAAGAAATTGGCATGACCAACGCCTATAATTTGCAACGTGATGATTTTGACGATGTTGAAATTAAAAATGCTTTCAAATACTTGATTGATAAAGATCACTTAACTGATGAAGCAACCATGCTGAAGTATGTGCATGCTAAAGGTCGTGATAACGCTCGTACACCAATGCAGTGGGACGATAGTAAAAATGCGGGCTTCACAACCGGCACGCCATGGTTAAAGATGAATGATAATTATGACACCATTAATGCCAAAGCAGCATTAGCAGACTTAAATTCAACATTCTATTACTATCAAAAGCTCATTCGCTTACGCCACGAATTACCAATCATAACGACAGGCACATACGAATTGTTGGATCCTGAAGACGAACAAGTTTACGCTTACCGTCGTGTTGGTCAAAATGAGTCGTTATTGGTAATCAATAACTTCACCAGCGAAACGTTGACGCGTGACTATCATGTGCCAGATAACGCGTCAGTCCTCATTAGTAATTATGGGGATGACGCTTTGACAACACTTCGTCCTTATGAAGCAAAAGTATATCGTTATGATAAGTAATTTTGTCTTGTAATTGGCTTGACTTTGAGGTGAGATAACTATATCATTAAGGCATATATTAAAGCCGATGAATTGGAAAATTACGGTCTGGACCATCAGAAATTTTTGCGGGTGATGCAAGCAAAACGATGACGTAATTTGTGACACCTTGGAGGACACTGTTGTATAAGGCAGTGCGTGGTAGCGCGATAAGCAATCTAAGTGATGTGTATGCATCAACATCTAAGGTGGTACCGTGCAATTGCGCCCTTAACGAATAATCGTTGAGGGTGCTTTTTCAGTTTTAATGTCAAAATAAAGAAGGAGTCCAACTGACGCGTTTCAAGATGACGTGCCAGCAATTAAATACCATGGCAAAACCACTTTTCCAGCGCCCTAAGGGCACTGCAGATTTATTACCAGATCAAACAAGCCAATGGCAACACGTTTGAAAATGTTGCGCGTTTATTATTTGGTGACTATAATTTTAAAGAAGTTCGAACACCAATATTCGAAAATTTTTGAAGTTTTTTCTCGTTCAGCAGGTGACACATCAGATGTCGTCACTAAGGAAATGTATGATTTTCATGATAAAGGTGATCGTCACATTGCCCTACGACCAGAGGGAACAGCCGGAATTGTTCGCGCGTACGTCGAGAATAAATTATATGGACCTGAATTTGATAAGCCTTATAATCATTTTACATTGGACCAATGTTCCGTTATGAACGTCCACAAGCAGGGCGTATGCGTCAATTCCATCAAATTGGTGTGGAAGCTTTCGGCTCCTCATCACCAGCACTTGACGTCGAAGTTATTGCTATGGCGATTGATTTGTTCCAAACGCTTGGTTTAAAGAATTTACGTGTTGCAATTAACACTTTAGGTGATAAGCAGTCACGAGATGATTACCGCCAAGCATTGATTGACTATCTTACGCCACATCGTGCCGAATTATCTGCTGACTCTCAGGCGCGTTTAGAAAAAAATCCACTACGTGTTTTAGATTCAAAAGATCCACGAGATCAAGTTTTTGTGGCTGGTGCACCTTCAATTTTGGATTATTTGTCTGAAGCCTCACAACAGCACTTCCAAAAAGTTCAAGCATTGTTGACGGCTTTAAATCTTGACTTTGAAATTGACCCAACAATGGTTCGTGGTTTGGATTATTATAACGATACAATCTTTGAAGTAATGACAGTTGATGAACAGTTAAAAGGGGCTGCAACAATCGCGGCGGTGGACGTTATTCAGGATTGGTGTCGGTTTTGGGTGGTCCTGAAACAGCAGGCGTTGGTTTTGGAATTGGTATGGAGCGTTTGGTGAGTTTGTTAAACGCTCAGGGTGTTGCACCGGAAGTCGATAATGACCTTGATTTTTATGTTGTCAACATCGGTGATGAAACAGATGTTGCAGCAATGCAAATCGTGCAAGCCATTCGGTCATTTGGTTTTGTTGCTGAACGTGATATCTTGATCGCTCAGCCAAAGCCCAATTTTAAAACAGCTGACCGTCACAATGCTAAGTATGTCGTGACTGTTGGTGAAAAAGAGTTAGCGGCACACGCTGCCAATATTAAAAACATGGCAACTGGTGAACAACAACTTGTTAAATTGGCTGATCTTTATACAGATTTGCCAACAATTATTGATGCGCAAGGAGACGAACAATGAAACGAACAACATATGCAGGTTTAATTGATGAAAGTTACCTTGACCAAACGGTGACGTTGAGCGGTTGGGTGCAAAAGCGTCGTGATTTTGGTGACCTAATATTTGTTGACTTACGTGATCGTGAAGGCATTGTGCAATTAACATTCAATGCTACCAACCAATCAGCTTTGACCGTCGCCGAAGACATGCGAAATGAGTATGTTGTGGCTGTGACTGGTAAAGTTATCAAACGTGATGAGAGTCAAATTAACGATAAAATTAAGTCTGGTGCCGTTGAAGTTGATGTGACATCAGCTAAAATTTTGGCAACGTCAAAAACACCACCGTTTATATTGAGGATAACGTTAATGCTAATGAGGAACTCAAGTTGCAGTATCGTTATTTGGATTTGCGTCGACCAGAAATGCAAAAGAATCTACGCGTCCGGTCTAAAATTATGTCTAGTGCCATGCACTTCATGGATACACACGATTTTATTAACATTGAAACACCAATTTTGGCTAAGTCAACGCCTGAAGGTGCTCGTGATTACTTGGTGCCATCTCGTGTTTTCCCCGGATCTTTTTATGCGTTGCCACAATCACCTCAACTATTCAAGCAACTGATGGGCGCTGGATTTGATTCGTTATTTCCAGATTGCACGTGCGTTCCGTGATGAGGATTTGCGTGGTGATCGACAACCTGAATTTACGCAAATGGATGTGGAAACATCATTCATGACTGCTGACGAAATTCGAGCGCTGGTCAATGAATGGGTCAAAGCGATGATGCATGATGTTGTGAATTTTGATCTTGATACGACGACCATTCCGACTCTAACATGGCAAAAATCAATGGATCGTTTTGGTACGGACAAACTGATTTGCGGATTGCTTATGAAATTCATGATCTTTCTGATATCGTTTCAAATAGTGAATTTGGTGTGTTTGCCTAACGCTGTTAAAGCTGGTGGTGTTGTGAAAGCAATCGCTGTACCGGGCGGCGCAGATCACTATTCTCGTAAAGACATTGACAAATTGGCACAATATATTGAACGATTTGGTGCTAAAGGTTTGGCATGGTTAAAGGTAACTGATGACGGACTAACTGGTCCAATTGCCAAGTTCTTTAAACCAGAAGATAGCCAAGCCTTGATAGCTGGCGTTGGTGGTCAAACTGGCGACTTGTTGTTATTTGGCGCTGGTCGTAATGATGTGTGTCAGCTACTTTGGATTATCTCCGTCGTCAAACGGCTGCGGATCTTGATTTGGTGGACAAAACAAATCCTTGGGCATTTTGCATGGATTGTTGATTGGCCATTATTTGAGTATTCAGAAGATTTCGATCGTTGGATCGCTGCCCACCATCCGTTTACAATGCCAAACGAAGAAGATTTGCACTATCTTGATGATGGTGAAGATCCACATAAAGCGCATGCGCAAAGTTATGATTTGGTTTTGAATGGTTATGAGTTGGGCTCAGCTCAATCCGTATTCATCGCATGGATATTCAGGAAAAAATGCTTAAAGCGCTTGGCTTTACACCCGAAAAAGCGCATGAGGCATTTGGTTTCTTGCTTGAAGGCATGGAATATGGTTTCCCACCAATGGGTGGTATTGCGCTTGGGCTAGACCGTTTAGCAATGTTATTGGCGGGACAAGAAAATATTCGTGAAGTCATTGCTTTCCCTAAAAATTCACGCGCTACTGAACCGATGACTGAAGCACCAACGCGTGTTGAAACAAAACAGTTGAATGAATTAGGTTTGTTTGTACCAGAAGCCGAGTGATTGATGCAAAAAATATTTCATAATTTCATGAAAAAACAATATGCAAGTCGTGTTGGTGGCGCTGTATTTTACGGTGTGATTGTTGCTTTTGCAATGAATTACTTCTGGCATCCTGGTCATATTTATTCATCAGGGTTTACTGATTTGCTCAGTTAGTTTCAACTTTAAGTGGTGAAAAAATTCCGGTTGCGCTGGCATTGGCGTTTGGTTAATTTACCAATGTTGGTAATTGCATGGTGGCAATTGTCTTGGCGTTTTGCTACTTTCACCACATTGGCTGTACTTCTCAGTTCAGCTTTGATGCCACTTTTGATACAACTCGCGTGTTAACGCCAGACCCTTTAATTAATGCCATGTTTGGTGGTGCTTTAAATGGTATGGCTGTTGGAACAGCACTGCGATATGGCGTAGGAACCGGTGGATTAGATGTCATTGGATTGTTAGTTAAGAAGCATTTTGGCTTAAAATGGGACCAATCAATTTAGCATTCATGCTTCATTATTGATTGGTGCTGGGTTACATTATGGTTGGAAGTATGCATTGTATTCTATTGTCGGTGTGATTATTAGTTCACGCATGATTGACGCTTTTTATACTCGCCAACAGCAAATGCAGGTCATGATTCATCACGACTAAACCTGATGAAATGGTTGATGGCATTCAGCGCAAAATGCGTCGTGGGGTTACCATCATTAACGATGCTCGTGGCGGCTACACTGGTCAAGAGCGTTCTGTATTACTGACAGTGATTACACAGCAAGAACGCTTTGAATTGCGTGAAGCAATGAAAGAAGTTGATGAACATGCGTTTTCATCAACATGAAAATTTGAACATACTGTCGGTCGTTTCTACGAGCCAGAGCTGTAAACATGTCAAAAGGGATCCAATATTATATTGGATCCTTTTGACATGTTTATGAGGCTGTTGACGTTGAAGTCGAAACCTTTGATGAAAACTTACGATGTGATAGATAACCAAAAATGATAGTAAAGAC
>JAGSPU010000925.1:0-19994 GCA_019321725.1 Paulownia fortunei
CAGGTGCAAGTTTTCTTTTTCTTCTTGCACTCGACATTAAGCACCTCATTCGTCGGTTCTAAAAAGTCCTCAACATGCTCCCGGTGGCTCTATCTTTTTCAAATATTTCAACTAATCTTATAGTATGACCATATTTAATTTCACATGAATCGAGCACTTATAGGAATCTAATACATCAATAATAAAAAAAGATTACTTACTATTCAAATTTAATTTACAAACATAAAATTTTCCTCTAAAAAAGGATTGCCAGTTCAAAATCATAGAAATGAGGAATTAAAACTTTACTTTCCTTCAAGTAAGTCTCCTATGCATCATATTCAATCTTGATTACCATAGTAGTATTTTTCCATCCTATCCCACTTGTGAAAACCAAGTGTATGGAGAGAACCGTATTTTTAATTTTTTTTCTTTAAACATGAATTTTGGAATTCATGTGAAATTTTTTGTAAGGTTTATGACAAGGAAAAGTCTTTGGCCAAGGCTTCCTTAAGACTTAAACAATTGATCTTAAAACCATTATTTGCTTTAAAACAATATCTTTGAAGATAGTAATAAGGACTTTCTTTCCCTATTAACTACAACCCAATAAGCATGCTCCATTATAGACCATAAAATTATTATGTCCTCGCCAAATAAGCATACTCCATTATGCAATTGCAACTTTAAAAATCAAGTTAGAAACGTCCAAATGGTTCCATTCTAACTTATTCAAATTTTGCCTTATAGGGAAACTAAAAATAGATCTCCTCATTCTTCTTCACCAATAGTTTTGACGCAGTGAGCTTGTCTTGGAGACTCAATCCTTGAATCCCGCCAACAAAATAAAAAACTTCTTCTTTATGAGCAATAGATATAATACTAGTAACCAATCTGCTTAATAAGGTCACCTAGTCTTGTTCAATCTTCTTATAGAAAATGCCTAACATATCCAACATTGTGTCCTCCTAACTAACCATTGGTTGACTTTCTCTTATTTCCTTACTTCTTAGCTTATTCCACTACTAAGGTGTGACACACCGACATTATGTTTGACTCGTGTATGAATCTATCAAAGAGGTCCTCAAACTTAGGTACAAGTTTTCTTTTTCTTCTTGTACTCGACGTTAAGCACCTCATTTGATGCCTCTATACGACTGCATGCTTTTGGTGGTTCTATCTTTCTTAAATATTCAACAAATCTTATAGTTTGACCATGACGTAATTCACATATATTGAGCACTCATAGTAATCTATCAATAATAAAAAAAAATTATTTACTATTCAGATTCAATTTACAAATTGAAAATTTTCTTTAAGAAAAGATTGCCAGTTCAAAATCATAGAAATACGGAATTAAAACATTACTTTCCTTCACATAAGTCTCCCATGCATCATCTTGAACCTCGATTATCATAGTGGTGTTCTTCCTTCCTATCCCACTTGTGAAAACCAACATACGGACAGAGCTATCCCCTCTCAATTAGCATGCTCCATTATGGACCATTTAATAGTTATGTCCTTACCCAAATAAGCATACTTCATTATGCAATTGCAACTTCTAATCAAGTTAGAAACGTCCAAATAGTTTCATTCTAACATATTCCATTTTGCCTCATATGGAAGCTAAAAATAGATCACCTCATTCTTCATCACCAATAGCTTTGATGCAGTGAGCTAATCTTGAAGACTCAATCCTTGAATACCTCCAACAACAAGGAATTAAAACTTTCCTTTACTTCACATACGTCTCCCATGCATCATCTTTAGCCTCGATTATTATAATGGTATTGTTCCGTCCTATCCCACTTGAACCCAATGTATAGAGAGAGCCTTAGTTTTTTTTTTAAACATGAATTTTGGAGTTGATGTGTGAATTTTTAAGGTTTGTGGCAAGGAAAAGGATTTGGCCACGGCTTGCTTAAGACTTCAACAATTGATCCTAAAACCATTATTTGCTTTACAACAATATTCTTGAGGATAGCAATAAAGACTTTCTTTCCCTTCTTACTCCAACTTAAGTCCTACAACCTAATAAGCGTGCTCCATTATGGACCATAAATAGTTATGTCCTTGCTCGAATAAGCATAATCCATTATGTAATTGCAATTTCAGATCAAGTTAGAAACGTCCAAATAATTTCATTCTAACATATTTAAATTTTCCCTCATTTGGAAGCTAAAAATAGATCTCCTCATTCTTCTTCACCAATAGCTTTGACGTAGTGAGGTTGTCTTGGAGACTCAATTCTTTAATACCTCTAATGAAAAAAAAAGAACTTCTTTACGAGCAATAGATACAATACTAGTAACCAATCCACTTAATAAGGTCACCTAGTCTTGTTCAATCTTCTTATAGAAAGTGCCTAACATATCCAACATTTCGTCTTGTCAACTAACCATTAGATGACTTTCTCTTATTTCCTTGATTCTTAGCTATTTCGCTACTAAGATGTGATACACCGACATTGTGTCTACTTTATATGTGAATCTAGCAAAGAGGCCATCAAACTCAGGTACAAGTTTTCTTTTTCTTCTTGTACTCAACATTAAGCACCTCATTTGCCGCCTCTACAAAGTCCTCAGCTCACTCCCAATGACTTTCTCTTTTTCAAATATTTCAAATAATCTTATAGTATGACCATATTTAATTTCACATGAATCGAGCACTCATAGGAATCTAATACATCAATAATAAAAAAAGATTACTTACTATTCAAATTTAATTTACAAACTCTACTATGCAATTATAACTTCAAATCAAGTTAAAAATGTCTAAATAGTTTCATTCTAACATATTCAAATTTCGCCTCATATGGAAGCTCAAAATAGATCTCCTCATTTTTCTTCACCAATAGCTTTGACACAATGAGCTTATCTTGGAGACTCAATCCTTGAATACCTCCAACAACAAAAACTCTTATTCTTTACGAGCAGTAGGTACAATACTCCTAACCAATCCGCTTAATAAGGTCACCTAGTCTTGTTTAATCTTCTTATAGAAAGTGCTTAACATATCCAACATTGCGTCTTGTCAACTAACCATTTGTTGACTTTATCTTATTTCCTTGCTACTTAGTTATTCCCCTACTAAGGTATGACTCACCGAGATTGTGTATGCTTCCTGTGTGAATCTGTCAAAGATATCCTCAAACTCAGATACAAGTTTTTCTTTTCTTCCTGTACTCGACATTAAGCGCCTCATTAGTTGATTTTCCTTAACTCTTAATTTTGCACAAGAGGATTTTGAATTGAAGCAAATGATAACCAAGGATTTGGGAATCTGCACTGAGCAAAAATGAAAGACTATTTGTGTCACCACACAAAAACTTTGATTAGAACTTAGAGCAAAAAGAAAAGAAGCGCAACATGATACAAGTTTGTTTGGTGTTACATGTTTGATTAAAATTATTTAAAAGATTTTATAAATTCCTACGTCTTATAAGATCTTAAATTTTATTTTAAAAATAAATTGTTGAAATGTTTGAATAGAATAAGACCATGAAACTTTTAAAATATTAGTAATGATAATTTTATACTTAAAATTATTAAAATTAAAGGAGTTTGTTAAAATAAAATTTTATTTTAACAATAAGTTGGATAGATGTATTTTTTAGGAATTTATAAGCTCTTAAATAATTTTTTTTGGATCTTATAAACTCTTTCCAAAAAAAAAAAAAATTACCAATCATTTTTTGAGAGTTTATAAACTCTTCAACAACATATAAACTATTTTGAAAAGGTTAGGCCTTGTATGTTTTCATTTCCAAAACCCATTTTCTGTTTTATTCCGAAATCATGTTTCTTTGATCTATTTTCAGAAATATCTATTTTATCTTCTCATTTTTCCACAAAACACATTATCTCAAACCTATCATTGCAATTTCCAACCATATAATTCGTCACATCTCAATTACTATTCTTATCATTTCAATTCAAATTATATTAGTGGAGCCCACCACTACAAACTATATCTACTTAATATATCTCACCACCTGCAAATCTTATAAAAAAATATTATATTCAGATTAAAAATTCAAAATGGACCCCCACCACAATCAATTCCATCTAATTAATATATAACTATTTTCAAACTAATTGGACCTACCACCTTTTAAATTATCATAATAAATTATTATATTCAAATTATTATATACACAAGCTTATGAAAATAATACTATAAAATACACAAGCAAACATAATTTTATTTTTTATCACATATTTTTGTGTTTTAAATTCCCTCAAAATTATTCAACTAAGTATAATCTCAAATTCTCATACGAAAACCAATACAAAATCAATTTTTTAGTAAAAATGCTAGAAATGAGAATTTTTACTGAAAATATAACCATACGAGACCTTATAAATTCAACCAAATACCCTTTTAGAGTCCCTAAATTCGAATCAATAATCAATAGAAGTTTATTGACCTTGCCCTTTCTCAACATTTTCGGATCAAGCCATAGCACCGTCATCTCAATTAGTAGCATTCTGGAATTACCAGTAAAGAGATTCAGTGACCCGCAAGATATAAATAAAAAGATAAAAAAAAAAACATGTTTCAATCTTAACCTATTTTTTGAAATTGGAACGTATAATTATAAAGAGGGGGCGAAAGTAATCAACAATAATAACCATTAAGGTGAAGGGTTACGTCTTTACGACCAATGGTGATCATGCGGTTTGCAATTTTTTTTTTACTAATTTCAAATCAATTTTCCATGTGTAATTTTGCTAAAGATTAATTTTAAGGATAATTTCAACTTTGGTCCCTAATTATACCATTAAATCAATTTTCATATCCCATGTTCTGGCCGTATTAATTTTGGTACCTAACGTTTCAAGATTTCATCAAAAGTGATCCCCACCATTAATTTATCATTAGAAACTAATGGAAAAGTCATGTGCAGGTCATGTGAGTCCATTTGGGAGGAATGGGAGGGATAGGGAAGTCTCCAAGTCAGATTTTTCCAACAATCAAGTTCAAATTTTCCAATTTCATCTATTTGAACCCTAATTTTCAAATCCCCAAACCATAATCACTTCAAAATCAACCAAATTGAGGTGGTTAAATATCTTATGGTACTATTATGGCTTGATGGTCACAAGATATACTAAATACCTTATACTACCGGGTGAATTATTCAGCTTAATAACTCGACCATTAATTAGATCTATATGGTATGTTGGCATTTCTGTGTGTCTTGATACTTCCACGCTTTGATATCTTATTATGCATTCAATGCCTTTGATCAAAATGATGAAAGTAATATTTAACTAGTTACTCTTGAATAAATTTTATCCTTTATCATTAAACCCAAGTAATTTTTTATTTAAAAATATTTTTTTGGGTTGATATCTAGCGTATTTGATAAATTTACGGTTAAATGTTAATCAAGTAACCCAAAAATCAAGGTTGATTATAAAATTTAAAAAATTATCCGAATTGCCTGAACCACATTATAGTGCACATTAAGTACAAGTTAATGGGGTTGATTATAAACTTAAATCAAAACTACACCACACAAGTAATTTGGTGGTGATTAAAAATTTTCTAAACTGTCTCGAACTGCCCTTAAGTACAAATTCAGTTTAATATTTAAGTTATATTAGTTGACAGCTAATCAACTGAAATCAACCAAACCTCATAAGAAGAATTTACTATTTCATTATATCAACATCTGATGTAGTAAGCTCCTCTTTCTACAGCGCGCCTTCAATTTATGATTCTTCGACATTATTTGCTCTTTCAATTTTTTTATCAATATAATGCTTAAGAAATTTCCCCCCTGTGACCCCCCTTCACTTAACCTACTACAGGTTGCGACAATTGGACATGCAGCTTGTGGGCGAACTCCTATGGGAATTTGAAAATAAATTTGGCCAATTCGCATATCTAGGAAATAGAGACAAGTTTTTAAAGGGTTAATCTTAATTAACCCATCTCTATTCATGATAAGTATCACTTTACCTTTCTATACTCTCAATTATCTCACTTTACCCCATTGTATTCTCATTATGTCTCACTTCACCCCCTTATACTCTTTTTGTCTCACTTTATCCTCTTATACTTTTAAAACAAATAACCAAACTACCCTTACCTATTATTTTTAGTAAAATTACTTTAAAATAGGTTGATATTAATATATTTGTATTTATTTTCAAATAATCTTTCAACTTGATTAATTAATACTTAATATTTAATTTATTTAAAATTTTATTATACTTAAATTTTAATAGATATTTTAGAATATAACATAGTTCCTATTAAATTAGTATATAGTAGGATATTTTTTATTATCTAATACGTTTTTACTTATGAATTTCCTACTAATTATAAATCTTAAAAAAATATTTTAGTAAATACATAAAATATTAGCAATATTTTTTGTTATTAATAGAATTATCATAAGTTCATAGAAACTATGTTAAATTCAAACATAGCCATTATAATTAAGTAATAATAATAAAATTCATTTCTAAAATGACTATATTTTTAAATTTTAAAAAGTATTCATTAAATTATTTTAAATTTAACGTAGTATTCATCAAGGTACGATTGACTATTATAACTTATTTAATAGTATTAAAGTAAACCTAAAAATACTTTTTTTGTATTTAACATTGTTTCTACAAAATTTTGATAATCCATTAATAATAAAAGAAATTATTACTTATATTTTACTTATTTAATAATATATGATTTGGAAATATATCATACATTTTGAAAATAAGTTGAGATAGATGTATTTTTTTTAGGAGTTTATAAGCTCTTAAATAATTTTTTTGGGATCTTATAAACTCTTTCAAAAAATAAAAATTACCAATCATTTTTTGAAAGTTTATAAACTTTTGAACAACTTATAAACTATTTTGAAAATGTTAGGCTTTGTATGCTTTTATTTCCAAAACCCATTTTCTGTTTTATTCCGAAATCATGGTTATTTGATCTATTTTCAGAAATATCTATTTTATCTTCTCATTTTCCCACAAAAAATATTATCTCAAACCTATAATTCCAATTTCCAACCCTATAATTCATCACATCTCAATTATTATTCTTATCATTTCAATTCAAATTATATTAGTGGAGCCCACCACCACTTAATATATCTCACCACCTGCAAATCTTATAAAAAATATCATATTCAGATTAAAAATTAAAAATGACCCCCACCACAATCAATTTCATCTAATTAATATATAACTATATTCAAACTAATGGACCTACCACCTTTTAAATTATCACAATAA
Source organism: Paulownia fortunei (assembly GCA_019321725.1). Taxonomy (NCBI): domain Eukaryota; kingdom Viridiplantae; phylum Streptophyta; class Magnoliopsida; order Lamiales; family Paulowniaceae; genus Paulownia; species Paulownia fortunei. The sequence goes on from JAGSPU010000925.1 coordinate 7,233, forward strand.
ATTATTATATACACAAGCTTATGAAAATAATACTATAAAATACACAAGCAAACATAATTTTATTTTTTATCACATATTTTTGTATTTTAAATTCCCTCAAAATTATTCAACCAAGTATAATCTCAAATTCTCATATGAAAACCAATACAAAATCATTTTTTTAGTAGAAATGCTAGAAAAGAGAATTTTTACTGAAAATGAAAATATAACCATACGAGACCTTATAAATTCAACCAAATACCTTTTAGAGTCCCTAAATTCGAATCACTAATCAATAGAAGTTTATTGACCTTGCCCTTTCTCAACATTTTCGGATCAAGCCATAGCACCGTCATCTCAATTAGTAGCATTCTGGAATTACCAGTAAAGAGATTCAGTGACCCGCAAGATATCAATAAAAATATAAAAAATAATATGTTTCAATCTTAACCTATTTTTTGAAATTGGAGCATATAATTATAAAGAAAGGGGGCGAAAGTAATCAACGATAATAACCATTAAGGTGAAGGGTTGCGTCTTTACGACCAATGGTGATCGTGCGGTTTGCAATTTTTTTTATTAATTTCAAATCGATTTTCCATGTGTAGTTTTTTAAAGATTAATTTTAAGGATAATTTCAACTTTGGTCCCTAATTATACCATTAAATCAATTTTCATATCCCATGTTCTGGCCGTATCAATTTTTGTACCTAACGTTTCAAGATTTCATTAAAAGTGATCCCCCGTTAATTACTCATTAGAAACTAATGAAAAAATCATGTGCAGGTCATGTGAGTCCGTTTGAGAGGGATAGGGAAGTCTCCAAGTCAGATTTTTCCAACAATCAAGTTCAAATTTTCTAATTTCATCTATTTGAACCCTAATTTTCAAAATCCCCAAACCATAATCACTTCAAAATCAACCAAATTGAGGCGGTTAAATATCTTATGGTACTATTATGGCTTGATGGTCACAAGATATACTAAATACCTTATACTACCGGGTGAACTATTCAGCTTAATTGCCATTTCCGTGTGTCTTGATACTTCCATGCTTTGATCTCTTATTATGCATTCAATGCCTTTGGTCAAAATGATGAAAGTACTCTTGGATATATTTTATCCTTTATCATTAAACCCTAGTAGTTTTTTATTTAAAAATATATTTTTGGACTGATATCTAGCGTACTTGATAAATCTATAGTTAAATGTTAATCAAGTAACCCAAAAATCAAGGTTGATTATAAAATTTAAAAATTTATTTGAATTGCCTGAACCACATTATACTGCACATTAAGTATAAGTTAATGGGGTTGATTATAAACTTAAATCAAAACTACACCGCACAAGTAATTTGGTGGTGATTTAAAATTTTCTAAACTGTCTCGAACCGCCCTTAAGTACAAGTTCAGTTTAATATTTAAGTTATATTAGTTGACAGCTGATCAACTGAAATCAACCAAACCTCATAAGAAGAATTTACTATTTCATTATATCAGCATCTGTTGTAGTAAGTTCCTCTTTCTACAGCGCGCCTTCAATTTATGATTCTTCGACATTATTTGAACTATCAATTTTTTTTATCAATATAATGCTTAAGAATTTTCCCCCCTGTGACCCCCCTTCACTTAACCTATTCTACAGGTTGCGACAATTGAACATGCAGCTTGTGGGCGAACTCCTGTGGGAATTCGAAAATAAATTTGGCCAATTCATATATCTAGGAAATGGAGATAATTTTTTAAAGGGTTAATCTTAATTAATCCCTCTCTGTTTATGATGAGTATCATTTTATCATTCTATACTCTCAATTGTCTCACTTTACCCCATTGTACTCTCATTATGTCTCACTTTACCCCCTTGTACTCTTTTTGTCTCACTTTATCCTCTTATACTTAAAAAAAAATAACCAAACTACCCTTACCTATTATTTTTAGTAAAATTACTTTAAAATAGGTTGATATTAATATATTTGTATTAATTTTCAAATAATTTTTCAACTTGATTAATTAATACTTAATATTTAATTTATTTAAAATTTTATTATACTTAAATTTTAATAGATATTTTAGAATATAACATAGTTCCTATTAAATTAGTATATAGTAGGATATTTTTTATTATCTAATACGTTTTTACTTATGAATTTCCTACTAACTATAAATCTTAAAAAATTATTTTATTAAATACATAAAATATTAGCAATATTTTTTGTTATTAATAGAATTATCATAAGTTCATAGAAACTATGTTAAATTCAAACATAGCCATTATAATTAAGTAATAATAATAAAATTCATTTCTAAAATGACTATATTTTTAAATTTTAAAAAAGTATTCATTAAGTTATTTTAGATTTAACATAGTATTCATCAAGCTACGATTGACTATTATAACTTATTTAATAGTATTAAAGTAAACCTAAAAATGACTTTTTTGCATTTAACATTGTTTCTACAAAATTTTGATAATCCATTAATAATAAAAAAAATTATTACTTATATTTTACTTATTTAATAATATATGATTTGGAAATATATCATACATTTTTTATATGATGAGTAGTAAATTTATAAGTAAAATGTATTAGCTAATAAAAAAAGTCTTATGATATAAAAATTTAATAGGAACTATGTTAATAAAAGAATAACCATTAAAATAAGCATAATAAAATATGAAATAAATTTAATATTAACTATTAATTAATTAAGTTGAAAAAAATATTAGTATTTAAATACAAGTGTATTAAATTTGTAATATTTTAAAATAATGTTACTTATAGGTAAGGACAATTTGATTATTTTTTCAAGAGTATATGGTGGTAAAGTGAGATAATGAGAATACAAGGGAGTAAAGTGAGACATAATGAGAATACGATGGGGTAAAGTGAGGCAATTGAAAGTATAAGGGGATAAGTGATACTTATAAAAAATAGAGGGAGGTAAAGTAAGATTAACCTTTTTTTAAAAAAAAATAACTTCGTAATGGCATCTTTGTAATGGGGTTCAAGAGACTCACTCTCAAACCTCCTCTTTGTAGTTGCCAAATAATGAACAAAGTTGTAAAATTCCGTCATTTTATTTCTTTGGGAAGCAGCAACATCTAATTAGAATCAAAATTTCCACGTTAATATCATTAGTTAAATTTATTATGACTTGTTATAATATGCCCAAACAATAAATAAATCAGATCGACAAAAAAAATATTTGAAATTTCAGAAAGATATTGTTAACTTTAAATTTCTGTTAAATGCAATTTGCTCCTTGTGAAATCAGAAAATGACAATAAAATGCCACTGAATCAATAGTTAAAACTAAAAAGACCCCCTCAAAGTTTATAAAAAGATGTAATTTAACTCCTCTAACAAATTTGTGAGTTACACGCGTTATTTTACACTTGGTATTGATTTTTAAGACAAAAAATATCATTTTAACTACATAAAAATAAAATTTTTAATTTTGCTATAATATTAATCTCACGATCAGCACCCACCATACTGACTGCACCACATACCATCGCCACTAATTTAAGATCAAAGTCCTAAGGACATGTTTGATCATCTTCATTCTATACATGACCATGTTCCATAGTGTTGTATAATTTTGGAAACTTTACCTAAAATACTAAAATAATGAATAAATATGAATAAAATACATTCTTTATTATTATTGAATTGAATAAAATTATTTTGCAAGAGTGTTCTGAATAATCAATATATTTAACTTGTTGGATACTATTCTAACACAATCAATATTATATTTTGAAACCATTGCATACTTCCCTCAATCTTTACAGTCTAGGCATCTCAACATCTATGATTTAACAATTAGCATAAAAATTAATTTAATTTACAATGATATTAATAGTTTGTAAAACAATAGAAGAAATATTAGAATGAATTTAATTACAAAGAGAAATATCTACTTTTAAAATCTAAGTACTAAATATTGAGACATTTGGTTCATGATCTCACACATTTAACTTTTTTAAGCTAGACCTAACGCCCAATACTTGAACATAAAATGAACGGAGCTGAGTAATCTACCAATGCGCAATACCATTGATATACTAGCTTTTTGCAGAAAACATGGTAATCCTTTACTACAAAACAAAGTAACAGAAGCAAAAGTCACTTAGCCTAACACAAGTAGGTAACTACAAACATGCTTCGATTCATGTCATACACAACTTTAAAAAAAAATTGAAGAGACCCCTTTAGATTTTAAATATATTAGTAATTGACAATATACAAAAGCTAGGGGAGCAAATAGGATTAACATTTGATGAACATATTTTAATTAAGTTTAAATATATTAAATTCTAATCTAATAAGATGTATATGTCCTTGAGGCCCAATAAATGCAAAGGATCCTTGAGGCTTATGTCTTACAATAAACACATATAAATAGTTCTCTCTATGATATTTTTAAGATACGTCAATTCATTTATACTTTTACAGTTTTAAATTCAGTTTTTGGTTAGAAAAAGATGCTCTCCAACTATTGAGAGAAGATCCCAGTTAGCAGACTACTATTGCTGAAAATTATGCCAAGATGTTTTGAGTTTGATGATAAAGAAATTTATACCATGCCTGTATGGGTAACCTTAATAGGTTTACCTCTTAATTGTTGGAACCCTACAAATGTAAGCATGATTGCATCAAAGTTGGAAGACCAATTCAAATGGATAGTCTCACCTCTACCAAGGGCAGATTATCATATGTGAGGATTTTAGTTGAAGTTGATGCTTCAAAAGAGCTGACACGTATAGCCCGTATTAAAATGCCCACGGGTAAAACACGAGAGCAACAGGTGATCTATGAGCATGAACCAAAATTTTGATCAAACTGTAATATGATTGGTCACTCATCAAAGAATTATTTCACTAACAACAATGTTACAGGAACAAGCAACTCAGCTAAATTGAATACATAAAAGGGTTTGAAAAAGAAAAAAACAAAACAAATTCATCAGGGTGTAGAAAATGAAGTCCATTTTATTAAGGTCACTAGAACGAAAAGCAAACACAAGGGCCAGATTATAGATGATGATCCTCAGTGTAAGAATGATTTGAATAACATGCAGCCACAATCTCTCTATGAAACATAGTGGACGCGATCAAGGGCAGTAGTGAGTGAAGTCCCCATTACAGATACTACTACAAACAACTAGCTTAAGGGCTTAGTAAATAAACATCTCTCCACAACCACCAAGAAAGATAAGAGGAGGAATCATACCCTTCTTATATCATCATGAGGATTACTAGTTAGAATATCAAGGGTTTTAACATGCCCCTGAAACAAAATGGTGTTTTACGCCTAATGAGGTAACATAGTATTGATGTTATGTGTGTTTTGGAACCTAAGCTGAACCAGGCAAAGTTACAATATATTTTGTGTAATAAGTTCAGAGGATGGATGCAAATTAATAATTTTCAGTCTAATCCGACTAGAAGAATTTTGATTCTGTGGAATCTATCCAAAGCAAGGCTTGAGAGCTGGAGAATTCCCCTCAAGCTATCCATTACTCATTTACTTGTAAGGTATCTTATAATACATTCCATGTCAGCTTTGTTTATGCTTTCCATACCATTGTGAGTAGGAGACCACTTTGGGACAACATTAAAGAATTCAGCTCCAACTGTACCACTCCTTGGATGGTAATAGGAGATTTCAATTATGTGTTGGGTATTGATGAGAAGAGCAATGGAGCTGAAGTTATACCTTACGAGGTGAAATATTTTTTAGAATATTATCTCATTGGTGGACTTTTAGACTTGAGATCTATTGTGTGCATTTTTACTTAGACAAATAATTTTGTTTGAGCAAACTTGATAGAGCTATGGTGAACAATTTATGGCTAGAAGCACGATTTTTTAGTCTTGTTAATTTCCCAATGGCAGGCTGTCTTTCTGATCATTCCCTTTGCATTGTATCACTTTTGCATGAAGAAATGAGAAGTAGCAAGCCCTTCATATTCTTTAACATGTGGGCTAGTTATGATGACTTTCATGACTTGGTTACTACTAATTGGAATGTTAAGGTAATTGGATATAAGCAATTTGAGCTTTGCAAGAAATTACAAAGTCTTAAAGGTCCACTTAAATAACTGAATGAAAGATATTTTGCACATATTTCCTATAAGACAGAGAAAGCAAATATGGATCTTAAAGTTGCTCAACTGGAATTACATGATTGTCCATCAAATACTACCCTTCAAAATAGAGTGGTTCACTTGAGGAAAGAAGTAATAAGTTTGGGTGAAGCTGAAAGGCACTTCTATTACCAATAGGCTAAATGTACCCAGCTTAAGTAGAGTGACAAATGCACCAAGTTCTTCCATGCTTTGGTGAAGAGGAACACCAAACAAAATCATATTGCAGTAGTTCGTAATAATTACACTATGTCCTAGGAACAAGTTGTTGCAACATTTATTAGATACTATGAACAACAATTAGGAACATCTAGCAAATGTGATCCATTAAACCCTACCATTTTGGGCATAGGGCCATTGGTCTCTATAGATCAAGCTGATAACCTTGCAAGGGACATCTCTATTCAAGGGATGAAAGATGCATTATTCAATATTGGAGAAAATAAATCTTCGGGGCCAAATGGTTACACCTCTTGTTTCTTCAAGAAGGCTTGGTAAATTGTGGGATATGACTTTTGTAGGGCTATTAAAAAAAATTCTCCTCAGACTCCTTATTAAAGTAGACCAACCATACGGTGACTACCCTTGTACCGAAAGCACAACTTGCACCAATAATTGGTGATTATAGACCTATTGTTTGCTGCAATGTTGCCTATAAGATCATTACAAAAAATCTTGGCATCAAGATTGGTCCCTATACTTGGGACCAGTGCTTTCATAATCGGATCGGTGATCAAATTGATAGCGGTTCAATTGATTGGATCAATTTAAACATCGGTCGGATCGGTTTAATAAAAAATAATTATATTTTCTTATTATATTATGTAAAATAATAATATAATAGACTAATTATCATGTAATACATTTTAAATGTAAAAAAAGATAAATAACTACTTAAAAAAATATCTAACAAAACATAAAATCTAAACAATTACATAAATTTAACAAAATATCAAATTTAAACTTCTTTAAAAAATAAAAAATAAAAAATAAAAATCGGTCAAATTGTAACTGAATCGGACCGACCTCTAGTTCCCGATTAAATCGATTGAACCGACCAGTCCGGTCTGGTCCGATTTTGAAAATGTTGCTCAGGACTATTGTAGATCAGGCTCAAGCTGCTTTTGTGGAAGATAGATTGATGACAGAGAATATCCACCTTGCACAAGAACTCTTAAGATAGTATAATAGGAAGAGAGTTTCCCCGAGATGCCTACTCAAAATTGATCTGAGCAAGGCATTTGATTCACTGGACTGGAATTTTCTTAAAGATGTTCTTCAAGGACTTGGCTTCCCTCAAGAATTCGTCGATTGGGCTATGAAATATGTCACATCTCCAACATACTCAATAGCTTTGAATGGCAACTTATATGGTTTTTTCAAGGGAAAAAATCGGCTCAGGCAAGGTGATCCTTTATCTCCTTTCCTTTTTATGTTGTGCCTTGAATATTTCTCTAGATCTTTGAAGGCAGCCACAGTTAACACTGAATTTAACTACCACCTAAAATGCAGTCAACTTAAGATCACACATTTGGCTTTTGTAGATGATCTGATGCTCATGGCAATGGGGGATGCCATTAAGTTGTTATTATAATGAAATGTCTGACCAGCTTTGGGGACTATTCTGGACTTTGGGCCAACATTAATAAGTCCAGATTGTATATAACAGGGATCGTTAGGCGTGAACTTGAGGAAATCAAAGAACTGACTAACATTCCTCGGGTATAATGCTCTTCAGATATTTTGGTGTTCCGCTTGTAGCTAGAGAAATTGAAAGTGAACTTTTATGCTCCATTCATTGATAAAATTGTAGCCCACATTAATGATTAGACTAGTGCGTCACTCTCGTATGCAGGTCGGGCTAAATTAATCAAGTTAGTTTTACAAGGTGTCGAATGCTTTTGGCTTTCCAATTTTCCTATCCCCGCTGCAATAGTTTCCAAAATCACTAGATTATGTAGAGTATTCCTTTGGGGCTCCAAAAACTGTTAGTTGCATAGAACAAAATTTGCCTTCCCAACAGTGAGAGAGGACTTGGCTTCAGGGACATTAAATGCTGGAATATTACTCTCCTTGCTAAAGTCATTGTGTAACATTCATGCAAAGAAGGACACACTATGGGTCAGATGAGTAAATCAAGTGTATTTGAAATGGGCATATCTTTGGGACTGGTCACTTAACAAGGGTGATTCTCTTCTTTTTAGGAGACATTTTGGCATCAGAGACTTGATATGCTAGATTGAGGGATCACAACAACTTGCTTTTCAAAGATTATCCAAATGGAAAGTTGGAGCAGATTTATGCATTGCACTTACTTATGAATATCTGACCAAAAGAAACCAAAAAGATCAGGGCAACCGATGTTTGGAGCTCATACATCACTCCTAAATATTCTTTTGTTCTTTGGCTCAGTGTCAAATCTAGGCTACTCACAAAAGATAGAATTTAACATATGGAGATTGATATAAATTGTTTGTTTTGTGGGACTGCATTTGAATCATTACTTCACCTATTTTTTGAATGCAACATGAGCTCCACTATTTGGAAGTAGATTAAGGATTGACTTGGCATCAAAAGATTGATGTCAACTATTTGCAACGCATTGAAATTGATCAAAAAGGAAGTTTGATGAACATCTTGGCATAGCAAAGCCAAGAAAATGGGGCTTGTATGCACCCTCTACTAGCTTTGGACAGCTAGGAATGGAAGACTTTTTGAATGGTTGATACCCCATGCCGACAGTATCATTCCACGGATCAAAACACATGCATACAAAATTATATTTTCTTTTTATCCTCATATTTCGATTCAGTACGAATCTTTAGCTTTGAATTATTAGACTGGACTTTTTTGTATTACAACTTGGGTATGCCAATATATTTGTATATAATTTTTTTTATCAACAGATTTGCTTTTACCAATAAAAAATTAAATAATGAAGCTAATGTTGAAGATAAAACAAGCAAAGATAAAAAAAATTGTATAGCGGACTACAAAAGTGAATTGAAATGTCTTTCCAGTAGAGTAAGTGAAATAAAATTAATTTAGTTAAAAGATGTGATTCAGTTAAAAAAACAAAAGAATTACAGGACGTTTGCAATTAGAATGGTTGGAACTCCCTGTAAGAAATCCTTTTTGCATATGTAATTGAAAAACGAAAAAAAAAGGAGCGTAGTGGATATCAAGTCATTAAACATTGGAAAGAAGTATGATACTCCATTTGTCATATTCACATTGAGGTGCGAATTTGTGAGGTATAAAACCTCAATTATTGAAGAAAAAGTATAAAATTAAGAAAATGACTCATAACCGCGCGATCAAAATAACATAAATCATTTATTATAATAACTAAAAAAGCTAATACTCGAATTATTACATGTGTTTAATCTTACATATAACTTTGAATCAAACGAAAATCCTCCATAGCCAAAATTTTGTGATTTCAGTTTTTAACCATATTATTAATAGACAAATTAATTCACCAAGGTAAGGAGATCATTAGACATGATACAAAAAATGGATTTCTCCTTCTAAGAAGGCTGGTGAATTAATGAAATTAAAAATTATTTAAGCAAATCAATTTCAATATAACTTCAACATCATGAAAAAATAAAAAATAAAAAGAAAATGATCCCCAAGTGTAAATGATAAAAAAGTAGTCAGTTTTTAAGATTATTTTGATTATTTAATTATTTACGCAAATCAATCAAATATACCCAAAAAAACTTAAAATTAGAAATATATCATTTATCATCGCATCAAAACCTTATAATTAGGTCACCATTTGCTATCCAAACCTTACAATTTGGCCACCATTTGTTATCCCAAGTAGGTTAAGCATCCATCAATATGTGCTTACCAATCTCATAAAAACAAGGGGTAAAATGCATAAAATTCTCTTGATTTTTTTTAGCAAAAAATGTAAAAAATCTTCATAAGTTAAAAAATACTCTAAAAGTTCTCTGCAAAATTAAAAAGTTTGCATAAAATTCTCATTCCCTTAATAATCTCAACCTATGAAAATGATAGTGAATTGGCATCTTTTGAACAAAATAATCCACACTAATTGACTAATATTCCCCTCATATATGACATATTATATGTGGAATTAAAAAATCACTTATTTTACGACAAAATGAAAAGAAAAAAACCATGTGTTTTACATGAAAAAAAATTAATATATGATTTCTTTAATTCTTTTTAATTTATTACAAGAAGTAATCTTGAAATTTTATTCCTCATTTAAAATTACAAATAATTTTGTACATTTTAAATATTATGAAAACTGCACGCTATCTCTTCTATTTTTTAATTGTTATAATAATTAATATTATTTGACTACAAATTTTTGGCTCCATTTACAAAAATTAAAAATTATTTTCTTTTCTTTTTTTTACTCTTTCTTCCTTATTTTTATTTTCATTCTTTTTTATTTTATGTATTATACTAATAATATAAAAAAATTAAATTTTTTTAATATTTTTCTAATTGGTCAATATAATTTACTTGTTGGGACTATTCTGATAAAACCAATATTATATTATGAAAGCATTGCCATACTTCCCTCCACCTTTTGTGTCTACGCATCTCAACATCTAGGATTTAACAATCAGCACAAAAAACTAATTTACTGAAGAATGATATTAATAAGTCGTAAAACGTTACCTGTGAAATATTATAAATAAAGAAATTGCAAAGATTTATTTTTTGTTAAAGCAAAACCCAACGCGCATTACTTGAATATAAAAAATAAACGCAGCCGATGAATCTACCAAAGCAAAAGTGGCTTAGCCTAACCCAAATAGGTATTAGACATATGCTTCAGACACATAACCGTAAAAAAATTGTAAAGATCCCTTTAAAATTTTATTATATTAGTAACTGATACAAAGAGACTAAAACTGGGATAGCGAATGGGATTAATATTTCACTAGTCCTATCCATAAATAATGAATACTAGATGTTGTGTTTAATGATTAGGGATAATTATAGTTTGGTTTCAATTTTTTTTATTTTTAATGAATTTTAAACTTAATTGACATGTGCGATATTGCTAAAGAGAATTTTAAAATTTTTATTTTGTAATTAAAATTGAAGGTGCGATGATTTTGCGATTTTTAAGTTGGTTTGCTCTAAAACTTAAATAAACGAAAAAAAAAAATATTACATATGCATTATTCCATGACAAAAAATTATCTTAAAGTTTTACATTGTATAAATTGATTAAGAAGAATATAATTATATCATTTATTTCTATCAAAGGATTATGTGTTGAGTGAAGTGAAGAGTCTGACATCAAAATGTCAATTAAATGATACTCTATTTGTTTTATAGAATACCATCTTTAATACATTATTATATCATTAATTTTTACTAATTAATTTTCTTCATCTTCTAATTCTTAGAAGGAGAATTTGACTTCATAATAATGAAAAGCAAGAAAATTCTATGTCAAAGTTGATGAGCATATTAGGAGTAAATATTAAATTAAACTTTAACCATAGTACAATTAAGAGTTAGCTATTAAAATTAAATTTAATATTAAATATTAATAAATTTAAATGTATGTATATAGACAGTTTAATTTGATTTATTCAAACTTCAAATCGCCACCAAATTATATAAAACGAAGCAATTTTAATTGAATTTCGAAACTACGATTTATATAACAATTCACGAAAATGGTTTAGTACGTTGTGGGATGGGTAATTTGAAAGATTTTTCAGTTTTCATGATTGGCCCTAATATCTACCTGTGTAATTCTTGAAACATGTATTGTACTTGCAAAACGAATAATGAAGTTAATATTGAAGATAAAAAAAAAGCAAATTAGAAAAATTGGACAGCATACTACAAAAGTGAATAAAACTATCTTTCGAACAGAGTAAATAAGATAAACTTAATTTAGTTAAATCAGTCAAATATACCAACAAAATACTTAAAATGAAAAGTATGTCATTTAAAATCACATCAAAACCTTATAATACAGCCACCATTTGCTATTCAAACATTATAATTCGGCCACCATTTGTTATCCCAAGTTGGTAAGGAGATAGTCAATAAATGAGAATATTTCAAATGATATTAATTCACAAGCATCATATTCGTATTCATTACCAATGTTTATGAAATCGAATTGGATCGGATTGGATGATTTGACTACAAATTGACGGTCGGTCCGATCCAATTAGTCTTCAATAGTCGTTTTTGCGGTTTAACTCTTTTAAATCGGTCAAAATCAATTAAAAACTAATTTTTTTATTTTTGAATTTATTTTGAGGAAGTTTAAAAACTTTAAACTTGGTATTTTGTTATGTGTGTGTGATTATTTGAACTTTCTGCTTTGTTAGATTTTTTTTAATTAGTTATTTTTTTATTTTATATTTAAAATATATTATATAACAATTAGTTTATTACATTACCATTTTACATGATACACTTTTGAAGGTGTAAAAATTTTAAAGTTTAATAATTTTATATATTATTTTAAAAAATTTATGAATTTGAGAGAGACAGTTGCTTGTCAGCACTGCTCGGTTACATGTGTCCAACAATATGATAAAAATAAGGAATGGTAATCCAGGTGACCATAGAATGATTGAGCAGTAGTAATAAGAGATTTGGTTAGTAAA
>JAGSPU010001168.1:0-19921 GCA_019321725.1 Paulownia fortunei
TCTTGGTAACTTTTTTTTGACTTAATCGAATAACTTATTACTTAATTACAATAATTAATTAAAAATGTCTAACATCTAAACTAAATGTATCAGCAGAAATTAATTTTTTCACGAATACTATTTTTAGAAATAAATTTACTCATAATGAATACGATTATAAATTTAAAATAATAAATTACACACATTGAATACAATTACAAATGAAATCACAAAATTCTAAATATATACTCTAAAATATTATTCACATAAATACTTACACACAATATAATTACGAACAAAATTATATTTCTATTATTTAAATTCAATCACACTATAAATAGTACTGTTTATTAAATAAAATTACACATACTAAACATAATACTAAAATTTTCTAAACAAAATTTCAATTAATTTCTATAATGCCCCAATTTAATTTAAATCATCCAAATAAATAAACTAGTACAACTACAAATAATTTAAGATTTCAAATAATGAATGAAATAGACCTTTAAAAATTAGATTTTAAAAAAAATATTATTTGGCATAACAATAAATTTAATATTAATTACATAATCAAAAATGTACAAACTAAAATAAATTTATTACATAAAATACTATTTACATAAATATTAATCAGATATTTACTCAGTGCACCATTAAAAAATAAATCTCTCATATTGCACATAATTATAAGCAGTACTATTTATTCAAATAAAATTATTCATACTAGTATAATTGTAAATAAAATTAGATTTCTTGTCAAACAATAAAAAAAAAACTTTCTTAAAAAAATTTAAAATATTTTACATCATTCAACAATTTAATCCAATATACATGCATGAACTCATACTAAATATAACTAATATAAATAATAAAAATTTAAATATACAATAAGATAAATTTATTCTCTAAAATAATATTTTTTGAGATAAAATTACTCTCACTAAATGCAATTATAAATAATTTAGGTACTACTTATTGAAATAAAATTACTCATACTAAATATAATACTAAAATTTTGCAAACAAAATTTCTATTAATTTATATACATGCATCATCCAACTAAATACTCAATACTTTATATAACTAATATAAAATAAAAAAATTATAAATATATTCAATTTATTCCATAAAATACTATATTTCGAAATAATATTACTTGTATAAATGTAACTACAAATAATTTAAGATTTCTAATAATGAATGAAACAGACCTTTAAAAATTAGATTTTAAAAAAAAATATATATGGGATAACAATATAATTTAATATTAATTTACATAATCCAAAATATAGACGGTAAAATAAATTTATTACGTAGGACACTATTTACATAATCAAATATTTACTCACATACACCGTTAAAAAATAAATCTCTCATATTGCACATAATTATAAATAGTACTATTTATTGAAATAATAAAATAATTGTAAATAAAATTAGATTTCTTGTCATAAAGAAAACTTTCTTTAACAATTTAAAATAATACAATAATTTAATATCCAATACATGCATCAACTCATAATGAATATAACTAAATATAAAATAATTAAATTTTAAATGTACAATAAGATTAATTTATTCTCTAAAATATTGAAATAAAATTATGCTCACTAATTGTAATTAATTACAAATAATTTCTAATTCCTAATAATGAATGTAAATAAAATTACATTTCATATAATAAATAAAAAAAAAAAAACCTTCCCTTAAAAATTAAAGATAATTTATATATTACAACAATTTAATCCAATATACATGCGTAAACTCATAGAATGAACTAATTGTAAAATAATTAAATTGTATAAATTTATTCTCTCAATGAAATGTAATTACAAATAATTTATGATTAAATTTTTAAAAAATTTATATAGTAATTTTATATTTATTTAGATAGTCTAGATAAAATTTTTGATAATAATTACAACTAAAATAATTAAAACATACATATACTAATATACATTCTCCAAAACATTATTTAATTTAAAGTATCAAAATTAAATTTTCTTGGTAACTTTTTTTTGACTTAATCGAATAACTTATTACTTAATTACAATAATTAATTAAAATGTCTAACATCTAAACTAAATGTATCAGCAGAAATAATTTTCACAAATACTATTTTTAGAAATAAATTTACTCATAATGAATACGATTATAAATTTAAAATAATAAATTACACACATTGAATACAATTACAAATGAAATCACAAAATTCTAAATATACTCTAAAATATTATTCACATAAATACTTACACACAATATATTAACGAACAAAATTATATTTCTATTATTTAAATTCAATCACACTATAAATAGTACTGTTTATTAAATATAAAATACACATACTAAACATAATACTAAAATTTTCTAAACAAAATTTCAATTATTTCTATAATGCCCCAATTTAATTTAAATCATCCAAATAAATAAACTAGTACAACTACAATAATTAAAGATTTCAAATAATGAATGAAATAGACCTTTAAAAATTAGATTTTAAAAAAAATATTATTTGGCATAACAATATAATTTAATATTTAATTACATAATCAAAAATGTACTAACTAAAAATATTTATTACATAAAATACTATTACAATAAATATTAATCAGATATTTACTCAGTGCACCATTAAAAAATAAATCTCTCATATTGCACATAATTATAAGCAGTACTATTTATTCAAATAAAATTATTCATACTAGTATAATTGTAAATAAAATTAGATTTCTTGTCAAACAATAAAAAAAAAACTTTCTTAAAAATTTAAAATATTTACATATTCAACAATTTAATCCAATATACATGCATGAACTCATACTAAATATAACTAAATATAAATAATAAAAATTTAAATATACAATAAGATAAATTTATTCTCTAAAATAATATTTTTTGAGATAAAATTACTCTCACTAAATGCAATTATAAATAATTTAGGTACTACTTATTGAAATAAAATTACTCATACTAAATATAATACTAAAATTTTGCAAACAAAATTTCTATTAATTTATATACATGCATCATCAACTAAATACTCAATACTTTATATAACTAATATAAAATAAAAAAATTATAAATATATTCAATTTATTCCATAAAATACTATATTTCGAAATAATATTACTTGTATAAATGTAACTACAATAATTTAAGATTTCTAATAATGAATTGAAACAGACTTTTAAAAAATTAGATTTTAAAAAAAAAAATATATGGGATATACAATATAATTAATATTAATTTATAATCCAAAATATAGACGGTAAAATAAATTTATTACGTAGGACACTATTTACATAATCAAATATTTACTCACATACACCGTTAAAAAATAAATCTCTCATATTGCACATAATTATAAATAGTACTATTTATTGAAA
The DNA here is from genome assembly GCA_019321725.1 of Paulownia fortunei. Classification (NCBI taxonomy): domain Eukaryota; kingdom Viridiplantae; phylum Streptophyta; class Magnoliopsida; order Lamiales; family Paulowniaceae; genus Paulownia; species Paulownia fortunei. The sequence continues at coordinate 3,369 of JAGSPU010001168.1, forward strand.
TAATAAAATAATTGTAAATAAAATTAGATTTCTTGTCATAAAAAAACTTTCTTTAACAATTTAAAATAATACAATAATTTAATCCAATATACATGCATCAACTCATAATGAATATAACTAAATATAAAATAATTAAATTTTAAATGTACAATAAGATTAATTTATTCTCTAAAATATTGAAATAAAATTATGCTCACTAATTGTAATTAATTACAAATAATTTCTAATTCCTAATAATGAATGTAAATAAAATTACATTTCATATAATAAATAAAAAAAAAAAAACCTTCCCTTAAAAATTTAAAGATAATTTATATATTACAACAATTTAATCCAATATACATGCGTAAACTCATAGAATGAACTAATTGTAAAATAATTTAATTGTATAAATTTATTCTCTTAATGAAATGTAATTGCAAATAATTTATGATTAAATTTTTAAAAAATTTATATAGTAATTTTATATTTATTTAGATAGTCTAGATAAATTTTTTGAGAATAATTACAACTAAAATAATTAAAACATACATATACTAATATACATTCTTCAAAACATTATTTAATTTAAAGTATCAAAATTAAATTTTCTTGGTAACTTTTTTTTGACTTAATCGAATAACTTATTACTTAATTACAATAATTAATAAAAATGTCTAACATCTAAACTAAATGTATCAGCAGAAATTAATTTTCACAAATACTATTTTTAGAAATAATTTTACTCATAATGAATACGATTATAAATTTAAAATAATAAATTACACACATTGAATACAATTACAAATGAAATCACAAAATTCTAAATATATACTCTAAAATATTATTCACATAAATACTTACACACAATATAATTATGAACAAAATTATATTTTATTATTTAATTCAATCACACTATAAATAGTACTGTTTATTAAATAAAATTACACATACTAAACATAATACTAAAATTTTCTAAACAAAATTTCAATTAATTTCTATAATGCCCCAATTTAATTTAAATCATCCAAATAAATAAACTAGTACAACTACAAATAATTTAAGATTTCAAATAATGAATGAAATAGACCTTTAAAAATTAGATTTTAAAAAAAATATTATTTGGCATAACAATATAATTTAATATTTAATACATAATCAAAAATGTACAAACTAAAATAAATTTATTACATAAAATACTATTTACATAAATATTAATCAGATATTTACTCAGTGCACCATTAAAAAATAAATCTCTCATATTGCACATAATTATAAGCAGTACTATTTATTCAAATAAAATTATTCATACTAGTATAATTGTAAATAAAATTAGATTTCTTGTCAAACAATAAAAAAAAAAAACTTTCTTAAAAATTTAAAATATTTTACATCATTCAACAATTTAATCCAATATACATGCATGAACTCATACTAAATATAACTAAATATAAAATAATAAAAATTTAAATATACAATAAGATAAATTTATTCTCTAAAATAATATTTGAGATAAAATTACTCTCACTAAATGCAATTATAAATAATTTAGGTACTACTTATTGAAATAAAATTACTCATACTAAATATAATACTAAAATTTTGCAAACAAAATTTCTATTAATTTATATACATGCATCATCCAACTAAATACTCAATACTTTATATAACTAATATAAAATAAAAAAATTATAAATATATTCAATTTATTCCATAAAATACTATATTTCGAAATAATATTACTTGTATAAATGTAACTACAAATAATTTAAGATTTCTAATAATGAATGAAACAGACCTTTAAAAATTAGATTTTAAAAAAAATATATATGGGATAACAATATAATTTAATATTAATTTACATAATCCAAAATATAGACGGTAAAATAAATTTATTACGTAGGACACTATTTACATAATCAAATATTTACTCACATACACCGTTAAAAAATAAATCTCTCATATTGCACATAATTATAAATAGTACTATTTATTGAAATAATAAAATAATTGTAAATAAAATTAGATTTCTTGTCATAAAGAAAACTTTCTTTAACAATTTAAAATAATACAATAATTTAATCCAATATACATGCATCAACTCATAATGAATATAACTAAATATAAAATAATTAAATTTTAAATGTACAATAAGATTAATTTATTCTCTAAAATATTAAAATAAAATTATGCTCACTAATTGTAATTAATTACAAATAATTTATAATTTCTAATAATGAATGTAAATAAAATTACATTTCATATAATAAATAAAAAAAAAAAAACCTTCCCTTAAAAATTTAAAGATAATTTATATATTACAACAATTTAATCCAATATACATGCGTAAACTCATAGAATGAACTAATTGTAAAATAATTAAATTGTATAAATTTATTCTCTTAATGAAATGTAATTACAAATAATTTATGATTAAATTTTTAAAAAATTTATATAGTAATTTTATATTTATTTAGATAGTCTAGATAAATTTTTTGAGAATAATTACAACTAAAATAATTAAAACATACATATACTAATATACATTCTTCAAAACATTATTTAATTTAAAGTATCAAAATTAAATTTTCTTGGTAACTTTTTTTTGACTTAATCGAATAACTTATTACTTAATTACAATAATTAATTAAAAATGTCTAACATCTAAACTAAATGTATCAGGAGAAATTAATTTTCACAAATACTATTTTTGATCTAAACCCTACTTATTTTTGTGGTGATTCTTGATTTATGTATCTCCAATGGCACAACAAATACTTGAGTTCATTTAGCTTATTGTACGGTTACCCCACCGACTGCTAATGTGAAACCTTGATTTGTTGTTGACGAAGGAGTATATAAATGCTTGATCCCATAAATAAGTGTTGGCGTTAAGAGATAATTTGCAATAGTAAGACAATATCATGATTACCTTATTGCATGAGTTACTTGATAATATCTTCCCATTGGAACCTTCATTATGTATGGATTCCAATTGTGGCAATTAATAGAGGTAAAAAGAATAAATAACCATTTATCTATCCAAAACTCAAGAGTGGATCCCTAATCCTCAGTACTTTTATTACTTCAGTTTTTTCTTTAGCTACATCATACATTAATTGTTCATATATTTTTGATTCACATAAACTCCATCTTTTTATAAATATAAACTTGAATTTTTCAAACAACTTCCCTGTGGATCGACCTCGGACTCACGAGAAATTTATTACTTACTACAACCTGCACTTGGGTTTGCAACCTTAAAGTTGTAGCAAGTTTTTGGCGCCGTTGCCGGGGAAGGCAAGGTAAGTATTCAGGTTTGTTAATATTTTTCCTTTGTAAATATAGTTTGTTTATTTTCTTTATGGATATATGGTTATATGGTATCGTAGTCATAATTCTCGACGTTTAGTAAGAAATAATTCCGAAACTTTGTTTGGAAATTTGTTTGAATCATCTCCACACACTTCCACCATGGCTGAAAATGAAAGTGTCCAGGATGAAAATGAGAATCAACAGGTGCGTACCATGCGTTATTACTTGCAACCTCCTCGAAATTCTTCTCCTTCTTGTTTCATTTTTCCTCTAAATGCAAATAATTTTCGATTCAAGTCAGGTATGATCCCTTTACTTTCTAATTTCCATGGTTTAGACTCTGAAAGTCCTTACTTGCATTTAAAAGAATTTGATGAAGTATGTGCCACTTTTGATGATCAAACTTGCACAAATGAGATTGTTAAACTCAAATTATTTCCTTTCTCTTAAAAGATAAAGCAAAAAATTGGCTTAATTCTTTAAAACCTAGGTCAATTGGTACTTGGTAAGAAATGCAAGCTGAATTCTTGAAAAAATTCTTTCCAACTCATAAAACTAATGCTTTGAAAAGACAAATTCAAAATTTTTCTCAAAATTCGAATGAAGTTTTCTTTCAATGTTGGGAAAGATTTAAAGATTTGTTGAATTCATGCCCACATCATGGTTTTGAAAAATGGCGCTTAATTAGTTTCTTTTATGAAGGTTTAACTCCTGAAACAAAACAATTTGTTGAAACAATGTGTAATGATGAGTTTCTTGATAAGGAACCTGATGAAGCCCTAGAATACCTAGATCATTTGGCAGAAAACTCTCAATCATGGCATAGTGTTAATTCTTCCGAAGGTTCTATTAGATCTAATCTTGCTAATAGTAATAAAGGAAAATATTACCTTAGTCAAGAAGATGATCTAAATGCTAGACTTGCTAGTTTAACAAGAAAAGTTGAAGCCATGGAACTTAAGAAAGTAAAGGAAATCAAATCTGTGCAAGAGGAAGAAGTTTGTAGCAATTGTGAACTTTTGGGGCACTCCACCAATGAATGTCCAAACCTTCCAGTACAAGCAAATTTTATGAACACATTCAAAAAGCCTTTCCATTCTCCATATTCTGAAACTTACAATCCACAATGGAGAAATCATCCCAATTTCAGTTGGTGAGATGATAACCGTGCCCAACCACCGCATTCACAAAAACCACAAAACTTTCATTCTTATCCACCTCCACATACAAAATCCATTGAGGAGACTTTGCAAGCATTTATGCATGAACAAACAAACATCAATAATCAGACTTCACAAGCTATCAATGAGATCAGAAGCACACTTTCAACACTGACAACTTCTTTGCGTACTCATGAAAAAGGTAAATTTCCTGCTCAACCTCAACCTAATCCTTCTACTCAGTGTCATGTTTCTTCTTCAGGTGAAAATGCAGTCAAGGAGGCTAATTCAGTTACAACTCTTCGGAATGAAAAAGTTGTTGACAAGACTATTCATCCCAAGGAGAAAGTTTCTAATCCACCTCCAGAAATGAAAAATGGAAATAGTCTTGACGATAAAGGTAAGTTTGAAGAAGGTAAGCGTGAAAATGAAGAAAAAGAAAAATATTTACCTCCAGCACCCTTTCCTCAAAGATTGTAAGCAACTCAGAAATTGAACTCAAATGCTGAAATTTTTGAAATTTTTAAACAAGTCAAGATTAATATTCCATTATTGGATGCAATCAAGCAAGTTCCACCTTATGCCAAATTTTTGAAAGATTTGTGTACAATCAAAAGAAAACATCATGTACAAAAGAAGGCATTTTTAACTGAAAGTGTTAGTTCAATCATTCAACAATTCACTCCACCCAAGTACAAAGATCCAGGTTGTCCAACCATTTCATGTATCATAGGAAACACTAGAATAGAGCGTGCTTTGCTTGATCTTGGTGCTAGTGTAAATCTTCTACCTTTCTCAGTTTATGAACAGTTAGGTTTGGGAGAACTTAAAACAACTTCTGTTGTACTCCAATTAGCTGACCGTTCGATTAAAGTTCCAAGGGAATAGTAGAAGATGTGTTGGTACAAATTGATAAGTTTTACTTTCCAGTTGATTTCATTGTTTTGGACACAGAGCCTGTTGCACAAACACATACACAAATTCCTATCATTTTGGGTCGTCCTTTTCTTGCAACTTCAAATGCTTTGATCAATTGTAGAAATGGTATTTTGAAGTTATCATTTGAAAATATGACTTTGGAACTAAATGTGTTTAATGTTTGTATGCAACCTGCAGAAGATGTCGAAGTACATGAAGTGGATTCAATTGAAGAACTTGTTCATGAATACTTTACTACTACTAACTCTTCAGATTCTTTGGAGACTTGTTTTGAAAGTGAAAGTATTTATAAAAAGGAACACACTAATACTATCTCTGAATTTTTGCAGGTACAAGAAAAATATTTTTGGAAGCCAAGGTTCGAAGAACTTTCATCATCAACAGTAAAATCTATTCCATCAAGTATTAAAACTCCCGTGGTTGAATTGAAACCTTTGCCAGTTAATTTGAAATACTCTTTCTTGGGTGAGAATGAAACTTTTCCAGTAATAATTTCTTCCAAACTCGATGCATATCAAGAAGGTAAGTTGATCGAAACTCTGAAAATGCATAAGAATGCTTTAGGATGGACCATTGCTGATATTAAAGGTATTAATCCTTTCATTTGCACACATAACATCTATCTAGAGGAAAATGCTAAACCATCTAGAGAAATGCAACAAAGGCTAAATCCTAATATGAAAGAAGTAGTAAGAAATGAAATCATTAAACTCTTAGATAATGGAATCATTTATTCTATTTCTGATAGCAAATGGGTAAGTCCGACTCAAGTTGTACCTAAGAAATCTGGAGTTACTGTAGTCAAGAATGAGAATGATGAATTAATTCCAACTAGAACTATTACTGATTGGCGAATGTGCATTGACTATAGAAAACTCAACTCAGTCACTAGAAAAGATCATTTTCCATTACCTTTCATGGATCAAATTTTAGAAAGAGTTGCAGGACACGAATTTTATTATTTTTTAGATGGATATTCTGGATATAACCAATTGCAATTGCACTTGAAGATCAAGAGAAAACAACTTTTACATGTCCTTTTGGTACTTTTGCATATCGAAGGATGCCTTTTGGATTATGTAATGCACCAGCTACATTCCAACGATGCATGCTTAGTATTTTTAGTGACATAGTTGAATGTTTTCTTGAAGTCTTCATGGATGATTTTTCTGTTTTTGGTAATTCATTTGATGATTGCTTATCTAATTTAGAAAAGGTTTTGATCAAGTGTGAAGAAAAGAATCTTGTGCTCAATTGGGAGAAATGTCACTTCATGGTAACAACTGGTATTGTTCTTGGACACATTATATCATCAGAAGGTATTGACGTTGATAAATCTAAAATTGAGTTAATTGCCAATTTGCCAACACCAAAGACTGTGAAGGAGATTAGATCATTTTTAGGACATGCTGGTTTTTATAGAAGATTTATCAAAGATTTTAGTATAATATCTAAACCTTTGTGTAATCTTCTAACAAAAGACACTATTTTTGAATGGACTGAAAACTGTGAAAATGCTTTTGTTAAGCTTAAAAGCATGCTTACGTCTGCTCCAATCATGCAGCCTCCAGATTGGACTTTACCTTTTGAAATAATGTGTGATGCTAGTGATTATGCTGTTGGAGCTGTCTTGGGACAAAGAAAAGATAAAAAACCATATGTTATTTACTATGCAAGTAAAACTTTAAATGGTGCTCAATTGAATTATACAACAACTGAAAAAGAATTACTTGCTGTAGTTTTTGCATTGGATAAATTTCGATCTTATCTTGTTGGCTCACCAATTGTTGTTTTCAGTGATCATGCAGCTTTGAAATATCTTTTGTCAAAAAAAGATGCTAAACCAAGACTGATTAGGTGGATTCTCTTACTCCAGGAATTTAATGTTACTATTCGAGATAAAAAGGGGTAGAGAATGTAGTGGCTGATCATTTGTCGAGACTTGTTTGTGATGACTCATTTCAAACCACACCTATTAATGACACTTTCCCTGATGAACAATTATTTAACGTTTCTATTTTACCTTGGTTTGCTGACATTGTTAATTTTCTTGTAACAGGAAAGATGCCATCACATTGGAACTCTCAAGATAAAAAGAAGTTTTTGACTGAGGTTAAAATTTTTTATTGGGATGATCCATACCTATTCAAATATTGTCCGGATCAAATCTTTCGAAGATGTGTGCCTGACAATGAGATAGGTAATATTGTCAAATTTTGTCATTCAGAAGCATGTGGTGGTCATTTTTCTGTAAAAAAAACTACTGCAAAAATCTTGCAATGTGTATTTTATTGGCCAACTCTTTTTAAAGATACTTACACTTTCTGCAAAAGTTGTGAAAATTGTCAAAAGTTAGGGTCCCTTTCAAAGAGAAATATGATGCCCCTACACCCTATCCTAGTGATTGAAATCTTTGACTGTTGGGGTATTGATTTTATGGGGCCATTTCCATTATCATTTGGTTTTCTTTACATATTGTTTGCCATAGATTATGTTTCAAAATGGATCGAGGCAATTCCTTGTCGAAACAATGATCACAAAATAGTGATAAAATTTTTGAAAGAAAATATTTTAAGTCGATTTGAAATTCCTAGATCTATTATCAGTGATGGGGGAAAATTTTTTGTAACAAAGTTTTTGGAACTTTAATGAAGAAATATGGAATCATACATAAAGTTGCAACCCCTTATCATCCTCAGACAAATGGACAAGTTGAACTTGCAAATAGGGAGATAAAACAAATTTTGGAGAAAACAGTTAACCCAAACTGTAAAGATTGGTCTCTTAGACTTACCGATACACTTTGGGCATATAGAACTGCTTTCAAAACATCATTAGGCATGTCTCCTTATAGGATAGTTTATGGAAAACCTTGTCATTTACCTGTTGAACTTGAACATAAAGCTTATTGGGCAATCAAAATGTTTAACTTCAACCTTGATGAAGCTTCAAAATTGCGCAAATTGCAAATCAATGAACTTGAAGAACTGAGAAATGATGCATATGAGAATTCTAAAATTTATAAAGCAAGAATCAAAGATTTTCATGATAATAAAATTTCAAGAAAAATATTTGAGGTTGGTCAAAAGGTTTTGCTTTATAATTCTCGATTGCATTTGTTTCCTGGAAAATTGAGATCAAGGTGGAGTGGTCCTTTTGTTGTAAAAAAAATATATCCTTATGGGGCGATTGATATTGAAAATCCTAGAAATGGTAACATATTCAAAGTAAATGGACAAAGAGTTAAACCATTTCTAGAAAATCAATTTTCACAAGAGGAAATTCTTTTTCTTTCTAACCCTTGTTATGATTAGTGTTGTATATATATTTTTTTTTTATCTGACATTATTTTTTTCTTCTCTTCTTCTTCTTTTATTTTTTATTTTTTCTTTTCCCGGTTAAATAGCGGATAACGGTACTCCGTGGCTATAAAAGTCGGACTTGTCAGTTTCCCAAACAACTGAAATCTTTGTACAAATTTTCTTTATTTTTCTCATTCTCTTTTCTTGTTATTTTCAAAATGGGTGACATATTTCTAACTCTCAAGAAGCGATTTCCTTTTCTTCCTAAAAATGCAATTTTGAAAATTTATAAAATCAGGATTGAAAGATTGAGGATGCTTATGCACAAGGGCATTCCGGAGGACATACGATGGTTAATTGAAGCAAAGGTAAGGGCAGGTGAGTTTTTACATGAGTTTCCAGATTTGCTTACTAGATACATGTCTGTTTTGGTAAAAGCACATATTCAAAAAAACGAAGGGCGAAAAAAATGAAAGTTTGTCATATTTGTGCTAGATGGACTTGCAACACAAAGTGTCGTTCTTTAGGAATGGTCTCTAAAAATCGAGAAGATAAACTTAAATTCATTATGGATGGACTGAGTAAGGAGTCTTTAGATCACATTATATTGACTCTTGAGACGCATTCATGTGGATTGGTACAACGTGCAATTCTTGATTTATGGGATCGTTTTCGAAATGAATATGAGCTTTATAGTCTTGGGAATCTGACATTAAAAGACCCTGTTTGCCAGTTTATAAGAAAACTGGATGGGAAGCATATCCTCGACCCATAGAGGGCGTTTAAGCCGTTACTGGACGTAAAACCAGAGGAAGATGTGAGCCACAATCACAACTACATGTACATACACGTGGTAGTAGGTAATTTTTAAATTTCGTATGTGTCCTTATTTTCAACCTTTTTGACAAAAGAAAAAGACATGCAATAAATGTATTCCCTGTTCACACCTCAATAAATATCACCGTACTCACTCTATTTTTGTACAACTTATTTTCAAAAAAAAAAAGAAAAAAAAATGGAAGTTTCTTCAACTCGCAAATTTAATTCCATTTGTGTTTTTTTGTGGATCCAATCTAGGAAAAAATGGTGAGTTTATAGGGGCAGCTAATAATCTTGGTAGAACTTTAGCAGAAAGAAAAATTCATTTAGTGTATGGGGGAGGCAGTTTGGGGTTAATGGGGAGTGTTGCCATTTCTGCTTATGTAGGAGGTGTCAAAGTTTTGGGAGTTATCCCAAAATGTTTAACAGTACAGAATATCACAGGTATGACCATTGGAGATGAGCTGAAAGTGTCACACATTCAGGACAGAATGCCTAATATGGTAAACAATGCGGATGCATTCATCATTCTACCTGGCGGTTTTGGTACACTGGAAGAATTATTCCAAATTGTCTCTTGGGCACAACTCAACATTCACCAAAAACCTATAGGTATTCTTAATGTTAATGGTTTTTATGATGGTTTGCTATCTTTTGTAGAATCATGCTGCGAAAAAAGGGTTTATTTCAACTTCTGCGAGAAGAATCATCATTTCTGCTCCAACACCTGACCAGCTGATTGATCAACTTCTAGCATATGTGCCAAAACCTGATCCAGTCTTGGCCAATGTGGATTGGTCCAATAGGAACAATGGTCGAAAACGCAAATTGAATTTGACTCTCAGTCTGTGATACTTATTGTTAATGATTTTATCTAATAGTATGTGTGTTTTTTTTGTTGTTTCAGCTTTATTAGCCGCATTTCAGGTGATATCTTTCAAACTTTACTTTCCTATCTATTTTTGACATTGGGACAATGTCTCGATTAGGTTGGGGGGAGGGATAATTGATATCATGACTTGTATATTCAATGTGTGTTTTTTTTTTAGTATTTAAAAAAATATAATAATAAAAAAAATAAAAAAATAAAAAAATAAAAAAAAATATAAATCAAGCGTATTTTTTTTTTGTTGGGTCCGTTGAAAGCATGAAAAAAAAGGTGGCTGAGTAAAGGGTAATTGTAACACTCTTGAGACGCATCCCTATTTTTTGCATAATATGGCAGGTTTGTAAAGTTTTTAACAAGTGTTTGTGAATTACCAATATTTTTTTTTTGAGTCGTATAGGTTCTTCCAACTTCAATGATTAAAATTAAGCACGAATAATATGGTTTAATTGATGATGGGTGTTGTTTTGGACTTTGATGTTGTTATTTGGTTAATATATTTTTGCGATAATTATACTCAAATTTTATTTTGCACAAATAGTTATGTTATTTAGTGTGAAGACAATCATGTCAAAATATATAGTTCTTATGCCCTTACTCTAATCATCACTTGAATCTTCAACATGTAGGGGTTAAGTATTAGAACTTTTACTTTTGGTCTGTCGAGGCGAACGACTGATAGTGCACCACTAGAAAAATGATTAAGGCATTAGACTTTCTAGCACCATTGCCAAATCAGCTTGTTCCCTATATAATATTTAAAGAAAACATCCCCCTAGTAAACCACTTTGAGCCTTACAATAAATAAATATATATTTTTTTTAACCATATCTTTTTACCTAACCTAAATACACTATTATCCAACCTTGTTCTAAAAATGATTGAAGTTTAAGAGACATTCAATTGAAAGCTTGGACTTACAAAAGAAATTTAGGTTGGATAGAAGATAAGTGTGGGGGAGTGTCTCTAAAAAAAAAAAAAAAAAAAAAAAAAAGTTGCAAAGTGCTACAAGTTGCAACTAAAAATGAGATGTTGCAAGATGAATAAGAGGGGTCCAATTCAATAACAATAGACTCCAGTGTGAAATTTGTGGAGTTGGAGAATTCTTCATCGATAAATTTTATGTCTCTGATTCCATGAAGTTTTTAGAACCTTTATTGCATCCTATCCTTTTATTTCTTAGCTACATCACCACCCTTTGGCCCCATTACAACCTTTGTTAAAGACCTTTTGATTTCGTGTGGTGCCTTCAGTGTAGTGGAGATTTGCACCAAAGGAAGAGCCTATGATGTTTAACTTTTTTGTTAGAGATTGGGTGATGGTTTTGTAAGGTTTTATGAGAATTCACTTATTTGAAACATGCATAGTTTCATCACTATTGATATTAACTGTCCACACACACACTTGAGTATAATTATTGTGGAAATGTATTGATTTTTGAATGACTAAGAGTTAAACTCAACACTTGTTTGATTTTATTTCCATATTACTTTGTTGCTTCATGAGAATAAAAGTTGGAAGATAGTTATTATAGGTGTTTGTAGGTATCACTACTGAAACCTTCACGAGACTATAACTCGTCCTCTATGGGCCACCTAGGGGTTTAAAGGCTTGTTGCATATGCTAAATGCAATCGTGTTTTCCTACGAAAGTGGATTAGTTTATGTTTGTTTTAAGCTTGCTCGAGGACAAGCAAGGGTTAAGTGTGGGGGAATTTGATAAGTGCATATTTTGACATATTTTTATATCAAATCCTTTATACTTTTCTTGCTTTATTCTTGTTAATATTCTTGTTTTATTAATGTTTTGTGTTAGGGAATAAATTGAAGCATGTTTTCAGACTTGTGCAGTTTTTGTAATTTGAGCATAACTTCATGATCAAAAGCTCTATGAACCTGAAGCTTATTTCATTTGAAAGCCAAGAGATAGAGGTACAACTTTTATGTTGGAGGCTCAGCCCAATTCAGTCTTGATGATAGCATAAAATTCGTCCAAGTAATTACACAAAATGGATCACCAAAATTCAGATCAGAGTTCAGCCCAGTATTGACTTATTTTACCAATTCGGTTATATATCTTGAGCCCAAATTTATTTTGGTCTGAAATTCGGATATGTTATACCAAGAGGTAAATAAACAAGTTTGCTGAAGACAAGATGGTGTGAAAATGTGTTGAAATGGTAAAACCATAGGCTGCAAGTTGCTGCTGATGTTACAGGGCGGCTCTTGGACATGACTCGGTAATTTGACCATATCTCCTTCATCCGATTGCCAAATTTGACAAAAGATATATGAAAATATATCAGCGTTGAAAGATCTACAATTTTTATTCTTTACGTATCTTCAAAATCTGGTTGTATCTGACCGAAAAATATAATTCAATTCAGTGGTTGAGAAATTTGTGTAACAACTTACCAACTCTTGGCAACTAGCATACCACTTGATTAACCCCTCCATTATTTGTTTGGCCTCTAGCTTACTCCAAGTACTATAAATAGGCCATGTATTCATCTTGTAAGAGGAGGGGGGTAGAGGGTTTCTTTAGGCTAAGTTATCTAGTTTGTATGTTTTCTAGTATTGTAAGTTTTCTAGTAGTAATAGAAATGCATTCTCTAGTTTCTCTTATATTTTTAGTCTTTGTTACTTTTATTATGTCTTTCTAAATTTTATTTTGCTGAGGAAAAAGGGTGAATCTCTTGATGGAGGAAGATAAATGGTTTAAGGGTAGAAATTGTTTAAGTATGTTGTATTATTATTATTATTTTTGATCTAACCCTACTTATTTTTGTGGTGATTCTTGATTTATGTATCTCCAATGGCACAACAAATACTTGAATTCATTTAGCTTATTGTACGGTTTTACCCCACGACTGCTAATGTGAAACCTTGATGTTGTTGACGAAGGAGTATATAAATGCTTGATCCCATAAATAAGTGTTGGCGTTAAGAGATAATTTGCAATAGTAAGACAATATCATGATTACCTTATTGCATGAGTTACTTGATAATATCTTCCATTGGAACCTTCATTATGTATGGATTCCATTGTGGCAATTAATAGAGGTAAAAAGAATAAATAACCATTTATCTATCCAAAACTCAAGAGTGGATCCTAATCCTCAGTACTTTTATTACTTCGGTTTTTTCTTTAGCTACATCATACATTAATTGTTATATATTTTTGATTCACATAAACTCCATCTTTTTATAAATATAAACTGAATTCTTCAAACAACTTCCCTGTGGATCGACCTCGGACTCACGAGAAATTTATTACTTACTACAACCTGCACTTGGGTTTGCAACCTTAAAGTTGTAAGAGTTAATTTCTTATATAGTATTTTATAGTTTTATATTAGAATAATTAAAGAATAAACTAATATTTAAAAAATTTAGAATCTAACAAAAACATAATAGAAATTAGAGACATAAATAATTGATGTTTTGAATTTCATTAGAATATATTTTGGACTCTTTAGATGGTGTTTAGTTCAAATATACAATTAATTTAACTTAAAAAATATTAAAATTTAAATAATTAAAAATATTTTAAAATATTCAAATTTTAAAAGTATAATTACTAAATATTTTATGTTGAAATATACAATTAATATAAGTAACATTGTTGATCTAAGAAAAATAAGAAATATTATTTGTAAATTCAAAGGCATGGTTATTAATTGGGATAAAACAATTCTAATCTAGAGTAAGCAAAAAATAAAAAAAAATTAAATTTAAAAATCAAATAAAATTGCAAATAAAACAAAAAGGCAAAAGAGCAAAAAAGAAAGCCTACTGTAAGAGTAATTTAATAGATAGTATTTTATAGTTTTTATTTACATAATTGAAGAATAAATATATATTTAAAAAATATAGAATCTAACAAAAACACAATGTAAATTAGATACAAAAATAAATTTATGTATTGAATTTCATTAGAATATATTTTGAACTCATTAGATAGTGTTTAGTTGAAATATACAATTAATTTGACTTAAAAATATATTAAAATTTGAATAATTAAAAAAATTTTAAAATGTTCAAATTTCAAAAGTTATATACTACAAAAAATTATGTTGAAATATACAAATAATATAAATTTACATTATTCATCTAAGAAAAATAAAAATATATTATTGTAAATTCAAAGGCAGTTTAATTAAATAATAAAACAATTCTAAGTTATAGTAACTAAAAAATAAATAAATTTTAATTTTTAAATATAAAATTACAAATAAAACACAAAAAAGGTAAAAGAGCAAAAAAGAAAGGCTACTGTAAGAGTTAATTTCTTATATAGTATTTTATAGTTTTTATTTAGAATAATTAAAGAATAAACTAATATTTAAAAAATTTAGAATCTAACAAAAACATAATAGAATTAGAGACAAAAATAAATTGATGTATTGAATTTCATTAGAATATATATTTGGACTCTTTAGATGCTGTTTAGTTCAAATATACAATTAATCTAACTTAAAAATATATTAAATTTGAATAATTAAAAATATTTTAAAATATTCAAATTTTAAAAGTATATATTACTAAAATTTTATGTTGAAATATACAATTAATATAAGTTAACATTGTTGATCTAAGAAAAATAAGAAATATTATTTGTAAATTCAAAAGCATGGTTATTATATTGGATAAAACAATTCTAATATAGAGTAACCAAAAAATAAAAAAATTAAATTTTAAAATCAAATAAAATTGCAAATAAAACAAAAAGGAAAAAAAAAAACAAAAAAGAAAGCCTACTGTAAGAGGTAATTTATTAGATAGTATTTTATAGTTTTTATTTAGGATAATTGAAGAATAAATATATATTTAAAAAATATAGAATCTAACAAAAACACAATGTAAATTAGATACAAAAATAAATTTATGTATTGAATTTCATTAGAATATATTTTGAACTCATTAGATAGTGTTTAGTTGAAATATACAATTAATTTGACTTAAAAATATATTAAAATTTGAATAATTAAAAATATTTTAAAATGTTCAAATTTCAAAAGTATAATTACTAAAAAAATTATGTTGAAATATACAAATAATATAAATTTACATTATTCATCTAAGAAAAATAAAAAATATTATTTGTAAATTCAAAGGCAGTGTTATTAAATATGATAAAACAATTCTAAGTTATAGTAACTAAAAAATAAATAAATATTAATTTTAAAATCAAATAAAATTACAATAAAACAAAAAAGGTAAAAGAGCAAAAAAGAAAGGCTACTGTAAGAGTTAATTTCTTATATAGTATTTTATAGTTTTTATTTAGAATAATTAAAGAATAAACTAATATTTAAAAAATTTAGCATCTAACAAAAACATAATAGAAATTAGAGAAAAAATAAATTGATGTATTGAATTTCATTAGAATATATTTTGGACTCTTTAGATGCTGTTTAGTTCAAATATACAATTAATCTAACTTAAAAATATATTAAAATTTGAATAATTAAAAATATTTTAAAATATTCAAATTTTAAAAGTATAATTACTAAAATTTTATGTTGAAATATACATTATATAAGTTAACATTGTTGATCTAAGAAAAATAAGAAATATTATTTGTAAATTCAAAAGCATGGTTATTAATTGGGATAAAACAATTCTAATATAGAGTAACCAAAAAATAAAAAATTTAAATTTTAAAATCAAATAAAATTGCAAATAAAACAAAAAAGGAAAAAAAAAAACAAAAAAGAAAGCCTACTGTAAGAGGTAATTTATTAGATAGTATTTTATAGTTTTTATTTAGGATAATTGAAGAATAAATATATATTTAAAAAATATAGAATCTAACAAAAACACAATGTAAATTAGATACAAAAATAAATTTATGTATTGAATTTCATTAGAATATATTTTGAACTCATTAGATAGTGTTTAGTTGAAATATACAATTAATTTGACTTAAAAATATATATAAAATTTGAATAATTAAAAATATTTTAAAATGTTCAAATTTCAAAAGTATAATTACTAAAAAAATTATGTTGAAATATACAAATAATATAAATTTACATTATTCATCTAAGAAAAAAAAAAATATTATTTGTAAATTCAAAGGCAGTGTTTATTAATATGATAAAACAATTCTAAGTTATAGTAACTAAAAAATAAATAAATTTTAATTTTA
>JAGSPU010000737.1:0-17219 GCA_019321725.1 Paulownia fortunei
TAATAATATTTCTTCAGATGTTTATCTACAAATCCAAAACTAAAATACCAAATATCATTTTATATAAATTAATAGAAGACTTTCAAATATTAAGCTAAAGAAATATATATTGTTTAGTAATTTATCCATAAATACAATATACACAACAACGTGTAAGTATTATATATGTATATTAACATAAAATTACTATTAATAGTCAAAAAAACATTTACATGTATTATTATTTATTCTTATTTTTTAATGGTGTTAGAACCCCTTATTAATTGTTATAACTCCTAAAAGATAATGTTAAATATATAATTAATTACTTATGTTAATATTTTATGACTATGTTAATCATTTTATTAGACTCTGTTATTATAAGAGTAGGTATAGGTATTAGGAATAAGAGTTATAATTTGTATTTTTTAAGTTATAAAATAAAAGTAAATTTTATTTATTATTTATAACTTTTTATTTTAAAATTAGGCTAAGTAATATATCTTGTTTAGATATTTACCAATGATTATGATATCCATTGCCAACATATTATAAACTTTTGTTATTGGGAAAGATTAATAATATTAGTATATAGTTTAATATAAGAATAATTTTCAATTTGAGTATATTATATATGTTTGCAAATGTAGTCTTATATTTATTTTTGTTATATTTATTTAGATATTTATCTTTTAAATAATTTATTAATTGTTTAGCATGAAAAATATAATTTATTTATTATTTAGTATACATAATACTAAAATACATATAACTAAAATGTAATTATTGTTTATTTTATTTATTATTTATATGGTTTCATTTATTATTTGGTATACATAATACTAAACTGTTAAATTCTTTTCCAATTGTACTATACATTGTATTAAATATAGTAGATAAAATGTACTTCCAAAAAAATAAATAAAATATAATTAAATTATTAAAGTTTAATATATTATATATGTTTGCAAATGTATTTGTATATTTATTTGGTGTATAGTGATATATTTATTTATACTTACCTTTTTAATTTATTAATTATATGTTTGTTATTTTATAGGTAAAGTATTTAATATCTTGCATTACATTCATTCTTAATTGTACAATACATTGCATTAAATATAGTAGATAAAAATGTTCTTCCTTAAATTTAATTAATATATAACAGATATTTATATACGTGTAAAAGATAATATATCAATATATATATTATATGTAAAGGCCATTTAGATATTTATCTTTTATTTTCTTATGTTTTTATTTATATGATAATTTATTTAATTTTAATTGTACTACACATTATGTTAAATATAGTAATAAATATAAATAAAATATAATAGATATTATATATATGCATAAAATATAATATATACATGTAATTTCCCATTAGTTATCTTCTTTTAATTAATTTATTATTTATTCAATTTAATTGTACTACACATTAATATTTAAACGTAGTAGATAAGATGTGCTTTCATAAATATAAATAAAATGTAATAAATTTGTAGTATATATATTTTTATTTATTGAAATAGTATATGTGAACAAAAATATTTATTATTTATTTACAATGTATATTCTATGTAAGTAGTTGATAAAATTATGATATTGGAAATAAACTTCTCTTAGTGTATATTTTAGAATTTTATTATTTTATTTATTTAATATGAGTAATTTGTTGATTTGAATGTTGCACGTATATTTAGGATTTTGTTCAATATGAAATTTTGTAATTTTATTTGTCATTATATTTATTATAAGTATTTTATTTATTTAAGTGGTGTATGTGAACAAGCATTTGTTATTTATTTACTATGTATATTGTATGAGTAAATAAAATAAAATTTATAATTTAAAAAATGTATATATTTTATATTTTAGTTTGTGTTTTACTTGTTCGAAAATTTCAAGTTGCAAAGTGTATTTTCCTGCATTGTATTATTTTATTTTGAAAAATAGTATTTTAGTTACCTTACAATATAACTATAAAACAGTATATTCTATGAGTATTTTATTTATTTAGTATGAGTAATTTATTGATTTGAATGGTGTACGTAAACTAGTGTGTATCATTTTATTTATTTAAATAGTGCATGGAACAAAAATATTTATTATTTATTTACAATGTATACTCTATATAAATTGTTGATAAAATTATGATATGTAAATAAACTTCTCTTAGTGTATATTTTAGACTTTTATTATTTTACTTATTTAATATGAGTAATTTACTGATTTGAATGTTGCACGTATATCTAGAATTCTGTATGAAATTTTCTAATTTTATTTTTCATTATATTTAATATAATTATTTTATTTATTTAAATGGTGTATGTGAACAATATTATTTATTATTTATTTTGTATATTCTATGAGTAATTAAAATAAATTTTATTATTTAAAAAATGTATATATTTTATATTTTGTTTTGTGTTTTATCTTGTTTGAAAATTTCAAGTTACAAAGTGTATTTTGCATTGTATTATTTTTTTTTGAAATTATTATTTAGTAAAATTACAATTTAACTAAAATATTGTATATTCTATGAGTATTTTATTTATTTAGTATGCGTAATTTATTGATTTGAATGTGTACGTAAACTAGTGTGTATCATTTTATTTATTTAAATAGTATATGCGAACAGAAATATTTAATATTTTTAACGTTGTATATTCTATATAAGTACTTGATAAAATTATTGATATTGGAAATCAACCTCTCTTACTGTATATTTTAGAATTTTATTATTTTATTTATTTAATATGAGTAATTTATTGATTTGAATATTGCACGTATATCTAGGATTTTGTTCAATATTAAATTTTATATTTTTATTTTCATTATATTAATATAATTATTTTATTTATTTAAATGGTGTATGTGAACAGTATTTATTATTTTATTTATTTTATATTCTACGAGTAATTAAAATAAATTTTATAGTTTAAAAAGTGTATATATTTTATAGTTTGTTTTTTGTGTTTTACTTGTTTGAAAATTTCAAGTGACAAAGTGCATTTTCTTGCATTGTATTATTTTATTTTAAAAATTTATTTTAGTAAATTATAATTAACTAAATATAGTATATTCTATGAGTATTTTATTTATTTAGTATGAGTAATTTATTGATTTGAATGTGTACGTAAAGTAGTGTGTATCATTTTATTTATTTAAATAGTATATGTGAACAAAAATATTTATTACTTATTTACATGATATATTATATAAGTACTTGATAAAATTATGATATTGGAAATAAACTTCTCTTAGTGTATATTTTAGTATTTTATTATTTTATTTAATTAATATGAGTAATTTATTGATTTGAATGTTGCACGTATATTTAGGATTTTGTTCAATATGAAATTTTGTAATTTTCTTTTTCATTATATTTAATATAAGTATTTTATTTATTTAAATGGTGTATGTGAACAAGCATTTATTATTTATTTACTATGTATATTCTATGAGTAAATAAAATAAAATTTATAATTTAAAAAATATATATATTTTATATTTTATTTTGTCTTTTACTTGTTCGAAAATTTCAAGTTGCAAAGTGTATTTTCCTGCATTGTATTATTTTATTTTGAAAAATAGTATTTTAGTTACTTACAATATAATCTATGAAACAGTATATTCTATGAGTATTTTATTTATTTAGTATGAGTAATTTATTGATTTGAATGGTGTACGTAAACTAGTGTGTATCATTTTATTTATTTAAATAGTGCATGGGAACAAAAATATTTATTATTTATTTACAATGTATATTCTATATAAATTGTTGATAAAATTATGATATTGGAAATAAACTTCTCTTATTGTATATTTTAGAATTTTATTATTTTATTTATTTAATATGAGTAATTTATTGATTTCATCGTTGTTACGTATATTTAGGATATTTGTCATTATATTTAATATAAGCATTAATTTATTTAATAATTTAAATTAGATACATAAATAAATATATGTTTTGAAAATTCAATGGAATATATTTTTTGAAGTCATTAGGTAGTACTCAATTGAAATAAATAATTAATTTAACTTTAAAATATTATTAAAAATTCAATAATTAAAATATTTTGAAATATTCAAATTTTAAAAGTATAATTACTAAAAATTTATGTTGAAATACATAATTATATGACTTTACATAGTTGATCTAGAAAAAAAAATATTGTTTGTAAATTAAAGGTATGGTTATTAAATGGGATTAAATAATTCTTATTTTAGATTACAAAAAATAACTAAATTAAAAATTTAAAAATCAAATAAAATTGCAAATAAAACAAACAGGCAAAAGTGCCAAATGAATCCATGCTTTAAGAGTTATTTTCTTGGAGAGTATTATATAGCTTTTATTTATAATAATTGAAGAATAAATAAATATTTAAAAAATTTAGAATCTAACAAAAACACAATGTAAATTAGATACTAAAATAAATATTTGTATTGAATTTCAATGAAATATATTTTAGACTCATTAGATTGTATTTAGTTGAAATATATAATTAATTTAACTTTTAAATATATTTAAATTTGAATAATTAAAAATATTTTAAAATATTCAAATTTTAACAGTATAATTACTAAAAATTGATGTTGAAATACACAATTAATATAACTTTACATAGTTGATCTAACAAAAATAAAAATATTATTTGTAAATTAAAAGGCATGGTTATTAAATGGGATTAAATAATTCTAATTTAGACTAACTAAAAATAAATAAATTAAAATTTTAAAATCAAATAAAATTGCAAATAAAAATAACAGGGCAGAAGAACAAAATGAATCCATGCTTTAAGAGTTATTTTCTTGGAGAGTATTATATAGCTTTTATTTAGAATAATTAAAAAATAATAAATATTTAAAAAGTTTAGAATCTAACAAAACCACAATAAATTAGATACATAAATAAATATATGCATTGAATTTCAATAAAATATATTTTAGACTCATTAGATAGGGTTTAATTGAAATATATAATTAATTTAACTTTAAAATACATTAAAATTTTAATAATTAAAATATTTTAAAATATTCAAATTTTAAAAGTATAATTACTAAAAAGTTATGTTGAAATACACAATTAATATAACTTTACATTGTTGATCTAAGAAAAATAAAAATATTATTTGGAAATTAAAAGGCATGGTTATTAAATGGGATTAAATAATTCTAATTTAGAGTAACAAAAAATAAATAAATTAAAATTTTAAAATCAAATAAAATTGCCAATAAAACCAAAAGGCAACAGAGCAAAAAAGAATGCATGTTTTAAGGGTTATTTTCTTAGAGAGTATTATATTATTTTTATTTAGAATAATTAAAGAATAAATAAATATTAAAAAAATTTAGAATCAACCAAAACACAATTTAAATTAGATACAGGAATAAATATATGTATTGAAAATTTCAATGGAATATATTTTGAAGTCATTAGATTGTATTTAATTGAAATAATAATTTAAATTTAACTTAAAATATTTAAAAATTTGAATAATTAGAAATTTAAAAAGGCATGGTTATTAAATGGGATTAAATAATTCTAATTTAGAGTAACAAAAATTAAATAAATTAAAATTTTAAAATTAAGAAAATTGCCCATAAAACCAAAAGGGCAACAGAGCGAAAAAGAATGCATGTTTTGGAAGTTATTTTCTTAGAGAGTATTATATAGTTTTTATTTTGAATAATTAAAGAATAAATAAATATTTAAAAAAATTAGAATCATACAAAAATACAATTTAAATTAGATACAGAAATAAATATTTGTATTGAATTTCAATAAAATAAATTTTTAGACACATTAGATTGTGTTTAGATAAAATATATAATTAATTTAACTTTAAAATATATTTAAATTTGAATAATTAAAAATATTCTAAAATATTCAAATTTTAATAGTATAATTATTAAAAATTTATGTTGAAATACACAATTAATATAACTTTACATAGTTGATCTAACAAAAATAAAAATATTGTTTGTAATTAAAAGGCATGGTTATTAAATGGGATTAAATAATTCTAATTTAGAGTAACAAAAAATAAATAAATTAAAATTTTAAAATCAAATAAAATTGCCAATAAAACCAAACGGGCAACAGAGCAAAAAAGAATGCATGTTTTAAGAGTTATTTTCTTAGAGAGTATTATATAGTTTTTATTTAGAATAACTAAAGAATAAATAAATATTTAAAAATTTAGCATCAAACAAAAATTAAATTTAAATTAGATACATAAATAAATATATGTTTTGAATTTCAATAAAATATATTTTTAGAGTCATTAGATTGTGTTTAGTTGAAATGTATAATTTATTTAACTTAAAATATATTTAAATTTCAATCATTAAAAATATTTTAAAATATTAAAATTTTAATAGTATAATTACTGAAAATTTATGTTGAAATACACAATTAATATAACTTTACATAGTCGATCTAACAAAAATAAAAATATTTTTTGTAAATTAAAAGGCATGGTTATTAAATGGTATTAAATAATTCTAATTTAGACTAACTAAAAATAAATAAATTAAAATTTTAAAATCAAATAAAATTGTAAATAAAAATAACAGGGCAAAAGAACAAAAATGAATCCAAGCTTTAAGAGTGTTTTCTTGGAGAGTATTATATAGCTTTTATTTAGAATAATTAGAAAATAAATAAATATTTAAAAATTTAGAATCCAACAAAACCACAATGTAAATTAGATACATAAATAAATATATGTGTTGAATTTCAAAAAATATATTTTAGACTCATTAGATAAGGTTTAGTTGAAATATAAAATTAATTAAATTTTAAAATATATTAAAATGTCAAAAATTAAAAATATTTTAAAATATTCAAATTTTAAAAGTATAATTACTAAAAATTTATGTTGAAATACACAATTAATATAGCTTTACATAGTTGATCTAACAAAAATAAAAATATTGTTTGTAAATTAAAAGGCATGGCTATTAAATGGGATTAAATAATTCTAATTTAGAGTAACAAAAAATAAATAAATTAAAATTTTAAAATCAACCGAAATTGCCAATAAAACCAACAGGGCAACAGAGCAAAAAAGAATGCATGTTTTAAGAGTTGTTTTCTTGGAGAGTATTATATAGTTTTTATTTAGAATAACTAAAGAATAAATAAAAATTTAAAAATTGCATCAAACAAAAATTCAATTTAAATTAGATTCAGAAATAAATATTTGCATTGAATTTCAAAAAAATATATTTTTAGACTCATTAGATTGTGTTTAGTTGAAATATATAATTAATTTAACTTTAAAATATATTTGAATTTGAATCTTTAAAAATATTTTAAAATAGTCAAATTTTAAAAGTATAATTACTAAAAATTATGTTGAAATACACAATTAATATAGCTTAGTTTTAATTAGTTGATCTAACAAAAATAAAAATATTGGTTGTAAATTAAAAGGCATGGTTATTAAATGGCATTAAAGAATTCTAATTTAGACTAACTAAAAATAAATAAATTAAAATTTTAAAATCGAATAAAATTGCAAATAAAAATAACAGGGCAAAAGAACAAAAATGAATCCATGCTTTAAGAGTTGTTTTCTTGGAGAGTATTATATAGCTTTTATTTAGAATAATTAGAAAATAAATAAATATTTAAAAAGTTTAGAATCCAACAAAACCACAATGTAAATTAGATATAAATAAAATATATTGTTGAATTTCAAAAAAATATATTTTAGACTCATTAGATAAGGTTTAGTTGAAATATAAAATTAATTAAATTTTAAAATATATTAAAATGTCAAAATTAAAAATATTTTAAAATATTAAAATTTTAAAAGTATAATTACTAAAAAGTTATGTTGAAATACACAATTAATATAACTTTACATTATTGATCTAAGAAAAATAAAAATATTATTTGGAAATTAAAAGGTAAGGTTATTAAATGGGATTAAATAATTCTTATTTAGAGTAACAAAAAATAAATAAATTAAAATTTTAAAATCAAATAAAATTGCCAATAAAACGAAAAGGGCAACAGAGCAAAAAAGAATGCATGTTTTAAGAGTTGTTTTCTTGGAGAGTATTATATAGTTTTTATTTAGAATAACTAAAGAATAAATAAATATTTAAAAATTTAGCATCAAACAAAAATTCAATTTAAATTAGATACAAAAATAAATATTTGTATTGAATTTCAATAAAATATATTTTAGACTCATTGGATTGTGTTTAGTTGAAATATATAATTAATTTAACTTTAAAATATATATGAATTTGAATCTTTAAAAATATTTTAAAATAGTCAAATTCTAAAAGTGTAATTACTAAAAAGTTTGTTTGAAATACACAATTAATATAACTTTACATTATTGATCTAAGAAAAATAAAAATATTATTTGGAAATTAAAAGGTAAGGTTATTAATGGGATTAAATAATTCTAATTTAGGGTAACAAAAATAAATAAATTAAAATTTTAAAATCAACTAAAACTGGCAATAAAACCAATAGGGCAACAGAGCAAAAAAGAAGGCATGTTTTAAGAGTTGTTTTATTAGAAAGTATTATATAGTTTTTTTTCAGAATAACTAAGAATAAATAAATATTTAAAAATTTAGCATCAAACAAAAAATCAATTTAATTAGATACAGAAATAAATATTTGTATTGAATTTCAAAAAAATATATTTTTAGACTCATTAGATTGTGTTTAGTTGAAATATATAATTAATTTAACTTTAAAATATATTTGAATTTGAATCTTTAAAAATATTTTAAAATAGTCAAATTTTAAAAGTATAATTACTAAATTTATGTTGAAATACACAATTAATATAACTTTACATAGTTGATCTAAAAAAATAAAAATATTGTTTGTAAATAAAAGGCATGGTTTAAATGGGATTAAATAATTCTAATTTAGAGTAACAAAAATAAATAAATTAAAATTTTAAAATCAAATAAAATTGCCAATAAAACCAACAGGGCAACAGAGCAAAAAAGAATGCATGTTTTAAGAGTTGTTTTCTTGGAGATTATTATATAGCTTTTATTTAGAATAACTAAAGAATAAATAAAAATTTAAAAATTTAGAATCAAACAAAAATTCAATTTAAATTAGATACAGAAATAAATATTTGCATTGAATTTCAATAAAATATATTTTTAGACTCATTAGATTGTGTTTAGTTGAAATATATAATTAATTTAACTTTAAAATATATTTGAATTTGAATCTTTAAAAATATTTTAAAATAGTCAAATTTTAAAAGCGTAATTACTAAAAATTTATGTTGAAATACACAATTAATATAGCTTTACATAGTTGATCTAACAAAAATAAAAATATTTTTGTAAATTAAAAGGCATGGTTATTAAATGGGATTAAATAATTCTAATTTAGAGTAACAAAAAATAAATAAATTAAAATTTTAAAATCAAATAAAATTGCCAATAAAACCAACAGGGCAAAAGAGCAAAAAAGAATGCATGTTTTAAGAGTTGTTTTCTTGGAGAGTATTATATAGTTTTTATTTAGAATAATAAAGAATAAATAAAAATTTAAAAATTTAGCATCAAACAAAAATTCAATTTAAATTAGATACAGAAATAAATATTTGCATTGAATTTCAATAAAATATATTTTTAGACTCATTAGATTGTGTTTAGTTAAATATATAATTAATTTAACTTTAAAATATATTTGAATTTGAATCTTTAAAAATATTTTAAATATTCAAATTTTAAAAGTATAATTACTAAAAATTTATGTTGAAATACACAATTAATATAGCTTAGTTACATAGTTGATCTAACAAAAATAAAAATATTGTTGTAAATTAAAAGGCATGGTTATTAAATGGCATTAAATAATTCTAATTTAGACTAACTAAAAATAAATAAATTAAAATTTTAAAATCGAATAAAATTGCAAATAAAAATAACAGGGCAAAAGAACAAAAATGAATCCATGCTTTAAGAGTTGTTTTCTTGGAGAGTATTATATAGCTTTTATTTAGAATAATTAGAAAATAAATAAATATTTAAAAATGTTTAGAATCCAACAAAACCACAATGTAAATTAGATACATAAATAAATATATGTGTTGAATTTCAAAAAAATATATTTTAGACTCATTAGATAAGGTTTAGTTGAAATATAAAATTAATTAAATTTTAAAATATATTAAAATGTCAAAAATTAAAAATATTTTAAAATATTCAAATTTTAAAAGTATAATTACTAAAAAGTTATGTTGAAATACACAATTAATATAACTTTACATTATTGATCTAAGAAAAATAAAAATATTATTTGGAAATTAAAAGGTAAGGTTATTAAATGGGATTAAATAATTCTTATTTAGAGTAAAAAAAATAAATAAATTAAAATTTTAAAATCAAATAAAATTGCCAATAAAACGAAAAGGGCAACAGAGCAAAAAGAATGCATGTTTTAAGAGTTGTTTTCTTGGAGAGTATTATATAGTTTTTATTTAGAATAACTAAAGAATAAATAAATATTTAAAAATTTAGCATCAAACAAAAATTCAATTTAAATTAGATACAAAATAAATATTTGTATTGAATTTCAATAAAATATATTTTTAGACTCATTAGATTGTGTTTAGTTGAAATATATAATTAATTTAACTTTAAAATATATATGAATTTGAATCTTTAAAAATATTTTAAAATAGTCAAATTTTAAAAGTATAATTACTAAAAATTATGTTGAAATACACAATTAATATAACTTTACATTATTGATCTAAGAAAAATAAAAATATTATTTGGAAATTAAAAGGTAAGGTTATTAAATGGGATTAAATAATTCTAATTTAGGGTAACAAAAATAAATAAATTAAAATTTTAAAATCAACTAAAACTGGCAATAAAACCATAGGGCAACAGAGCAAAAAAGAAGGCATGTTTTAAGAGTTGTTTTATTAGAGTATTATATAGTTTTTTTCAGAATAATAAAGAATAAATAAATATTTAAAAATTTAGCATCAAACAAAAATTCAATTTAAATTAGATACAGAAATAAATATTTGTATTGAATTTCAAAAAAATATATTTTTAGACTCATTAGATTGTGTTTAGTTGAAAATATAATTATTTAACTTTAAAATATATTTGAATTTGAATCTTTAAAAATATTTTAAAATAGTCAAATTTTAAAAGCGTAATTAGTAAAAATTTATGTTGAAATACACAATTAATATAGCTTTACATAGTTGATCTAACAAAAATAAAAATATTATTTGTAAATTAAAAGGCATGGTTATTAAATGGGATTAAATAATTCTAATTTAGAGTAACAAAAAATAAATAAATTAAAATTTTAAAATCAACCGAAATTGCCAATAAAACCAACAGGGCAACAGAGCAAAAAAGAATGCATGTTTTAAGAGTTGTTTTCTTGGAAGTATTATATAGTTTTTATTTAGAATAACTAAAGAATAAATAAAAATTTAAAAATTTAGCATCAAAAAAAATTCAATTTAAATTAGATACAGAAATAAATATTTGCATTGAATTTCAATAAAATATATTTTTAGACTCATTAGACTGTGTTTAGTTGAAATATATAATTAATTTAACTTTAAAATATATTTGAATTTGAATCTTTAAAAATATTTTAAAATAGTCAAATTTTAAAAGTATAATTACTAAAAATTTATGTTGAAATACACAATTAATATAGCTTAGTTTTACATAGTTGATCTAACAAAAATAAAAATATTGGTTGTAAATTAAAAGGCATGGTTATTAAATGGCATTAAAGAATTCTAATTTAGACTAACTAAAAATAAATAAATTAAAATTTTAAAATCGAATAAAATTGCAAATAAAAATAACAGGGCAAAAGAACAAAAATGAATCCATGCTTTAAGAGTTGTTTTCTTGGAGAGTATTATATAGCTTTTATTTAGAATAATTAAAAATAAATAAATATTTAAAATGTTTAGAATCCAACAAAACCACAATGTAAATTAGATACATAAATAAATATATGTGTTGAATTTCAAAAAAATATATTTTAGACTCATTAGATAAGGTTTAGTTGAAATATAAAATTAATTAAATTTAAAATATATTAAAATTCAAAATTAAAAATATTTTAAAATATTCAAATTTTAAAAGTATAATTACTAAAAAGTTATGTTGAAATACACAATTAATATAACTTTACATTATTGATCTAAGAAAAATAAAAATATTATTTGGAAATTAAAAGGTAAGGTTATTAAATGGGATTAAATAATTCTTATTTAGAGTAACAAAAAATAAATTAAAATTTTAAAATCAAATAAAATTGCCAATAAAACGAAAAGGGCAACAGAGCAAAAAAGAATGCATGTTTTAAGATTTGTTTTCTTGAGAGTATTATATAGTTTTTATTTAGAATAATAAAGAATAAAGAATAAATATATATTTAAAAATTTAGATCAAACAAAAATTCAATTTAAATTAGATACAGAAATAAATATTGTATTGAATTTCAAAAAAATATATTTTAGACTCATTAGATTGTGTTTAGTTGAAATATATAATTAATTTAACTTTAAAATATATTTGAATTTGAATCTTAAAAAATATTTTAAAATAGTCAAATTTTAAATGCGTAATTAGTAAAAATTTATGTTGAAATACACAATTAATATAACTTTACATTATTGATCTAACAAAAATAAAAATATTATTTGGAAATTAAAAGGTAAGGTTATTAAATGGGATTAAATAATTTTATTTAGACTAACAAAAAATAAATAATTTAAAATTTTAAAATCAAATAAAATTGCCAATAAAACCAAAAGGGCAACAGAGCAAAAAAGAATGCATGTTTTAAGAGTTGTTTTTTTAGAGAAGTATTATATAGTTTTTATTAAGAATAACTAAAAATAAATAAATATTTAAAAATTTAGTATCAAACAAAAATTCAATTTAAATTAGATACAGAAATAAATATTTGTATTGAATTTCAAAAAAATATTTTTAGACTCATTGGATTGTGTTTAGTTGAAATATATAATAATTAATTTCACTTTAAAATATATTTAAATTTGAATTACTAAAATATATTTTAATACAGTTCAAATTTTAAAAGTAGAATTATAAAAATTTATGTTGAAAAGCATAATTAATGTTGCTTTACATAGTTGATCTAACAAAAATAAAAATATTGTTTGTAAATTAAAAGACATGGTTATTAAATGGTATTAAAGAATTCTAATTTACACTAACTAAAAATAAATAAATTAAAATTTTAAAATCGAATAAAATTGCAATAAAAATAACAGGGCAAAAGAACAAAAATGAATCCATGCTTTAAGAGTTGTTTTCTTGAGAGTATTATATAGCTTTTATTTAGAATAATTAGAAAATAAATAATAATTTAAAAAGTTTAGAATCTACAAAACCACATGTAAATTAGATACATAAATAAATATATGTGTTGAATTTCAAAAAAATATATTTTTAGACTCATTAGATGGTTTTAGTTGAAATATAATTAATTAAATCTTAAAATATATAAAATTTCAAAAATTAAAAATATTTTAAAATATTCAAATTAAAAGTATAATTACTAAAAAGTTATGTTGAAATACACAATTAATATAACTTTACATATTGATCTAAGAAAAATAAAAATATATTTGGAAATTAAAAGGTAAGGTTATTTCTTAAATTAATCAAATTTAAATATAAATTTAAATTAAATTAATATATATTTCGACTAAAACCATCTAAAGAGTCTAAAGATATATATTTTTTGAAATTCAATACAAATATTTATTTCTGTATCTAATTAAATTGAATTTTGTTTGATGCTAAATTTTTAAATATTTATTTATTCATTAGTTATTCTAAATAAAAACTATATAATATTCTCTAAGAAAATAACAGTTAAAACATGCATTCTTTTTGGCTCTGTTGCCCTTTTGTTTTCTTGGCAATTTTATTTGATTTTAAAATTTTAATTTATTTATTTTTTGTTACTCCAAATTAGAATTATTTAATCCATTTAATAACAATGCCTTTTAATTTACAAACGATATTTTTATTTTTGTTAGATCAACTATGTAAAGCTATAATAATTGTGTATTTCAACATAAATTTTTAGTAATTATACCTTTTAAAATTTGAATATTTTAAAATATTTTTAATGATTCTAATTTAAATATATTTTAAAGTTATAACTCTTCAAAGATGCATTCTTTTTTGCTCTGTTGCCCTTTTTATTTTTTGCAATTTTATTTATTTTAAAATTTTAATTTATTTATTTTTTGTTACTCTAAATTAGAATTATTTAATCCCATTTAATACCTTGCCTTTTAATTTCCAAATAATATTTTTTTTTTCTTACATCAACAATGTAAAGTTATATCAATTGTGTATTTCAACATAATTTTTAGTAGTTATACTTTTAAAATTTGAATATTTTAAAATATTTTTAATTATTAAAATTTTCATATATTTTAAATTAAATTAATTATATCTTTCAACTAAACCCTATCTAATGAGTCTAAAATATATTTTATTGAAATTCAATACATATATTATTTATGTATTCTAATTTATATTGTGGTTTTGTTAGATTCTAAACTTTTTAAATATTTATTTATTTTTTAATTATTCTAAATAAAAGCTATATAATACTCTCCAACAAAATAACTCTTAAAACGTGGATTGATTTTTGCTCTTTTTGCCCTTTTCGATTTATTGGCAATTTTATTTGATTTTAAATTTAAATTTTAATTTTTTTTTTGTAATTCTAAATTAGAATTATTTAATCCCATTTAACAACCATGCCTTTTAATTTACAAACAATATTTTTATTTTTATTAGATCAACTATGTAAAGTTATATTAATTGTGTATTTCAACATCAATTTTAGTAATTATACCATTAAAATTTGAATATATTAAATATAATTTCATTATTCAAATTTAAATATATTTAAAAGTTAAATTAATTATATATTTCAACTAAATACAATCTAATGAGTCTAAAATATATTTTATTGAAATTCAATACAAATACTTATATCTTCATCTAATTTAAATTGTGTTTTTGTTAGATTTTAATTTTTTTAAATATTTGTTTATTCTTCAATTATTCTAAATAAAAGCTATATATAATATACTCTCCAAGGAAACAACTCTTAAAGCATGGACTCATTTTTGCTCTTTTTGCCCTGTTGTTTTTATTTGCAAATTTTATTTGCTTTTAAATTTTAATTTATTTATTTTTTTGTTTGTCTAAATTAGAATTATTTAATCTCATTTAAAAATGATGCCTTTTAATTTACATATAATATTTTTATTTTCTCTAGAGATCAACAATGAAAAGTTATATTAATTGTGTATTTCAACATAAATTTTTAGTAATTATACTATTAAAATTTGATTATTTTAAAATATTTTTAATTATATAAATTTAAATATATTTTAAAGTAAATTAATTATATACTTCAACTAAACACAATCTAATGAGTCTAAAGATATATTTTATTGAAATTCAATACAAATATTTATTTCTGTATCTAATTTAAATTGTATTTTTGTTTGATTCTAAATTTTTTAAATATTTATTTATTCTTTAATTATTCTAAATAAAAACTATATATAATACTCTATAAGAAAATAACTCTTCAAAGATGCATTCTTTTTCGCTCTGTTGCCCTTTTATTTTATTGGCAATTTTATTTAATTTTAAAATTTTAATTTATTTATTTTTTGTTACCCTAAATTAGAATTATTTAATCCCATTAATAACCTTACCTTTTTATTTCCAAATAATATTTTAATTTTTCTTAGATCAATAATGTAAAGTTATATTAATTGTGTATTTCAACATAACTTTTTAGTAATTATACTTTTAAAATTTGAATATTTTAAAATATTTTTAATTATTCAAATTTAAATATATTTAATTAAATTAATTATATATTTCAACTAAACACAATCTAATGAGTCTAAAGATATACTTTAGTGAAATTCAATACAAATATTTATTTCTGTAACTAATTTAAATTGAATTTTTGTTTGATTCTAAATTTTTAAATATTTATTTATTCTTTAGTTATTCTAAATAAAAACTTTATAATACTCTCTAAGAAAATAACTCTTAAACATGCATTCTTTTGGCTCTGTTGCCCTTTTGGTTTTCTTGGCAATTTTATTTGATTTAAAATTTTAATTTATTTATTTTTTGTCACTCCAAATTAGAATTATTTAATCCCATTTAATAACAATGCTTTTAATTTACAAACGATATTTTTATTTTTTTTTTAGATCAACTATGTAAAGCTATATTAATTGTGTATTTCAATAAATTTTTAGTGATTATACTTTTAAAATTTGAATATTTTAAAATATTTTTAATGATTCTAATTTAAATATATTTTAAAGTTATAACTCTTCAAAGAAGCATTCTTTTTTGCTCTGTTGCCCTTTTTATTTTATTGGCAATTATTTTAATTTTAAAATTTTAATTTATTTATTTTTTGTTACTCTAAATTAGAATTATTTAATCCATTTAATAACCTTGCCTTTTAATTTCCAAATAATATTTTCATTTTTCTTACATCAACAATGTAAA
This sequence comes from Paulownia fortunei, assembly GCA_019321725.1. Taxonomy (NCBI): domain Eukaryota; kingdom Viridiplantae; phylum Streptophyta; class Magnoliopsida; order Lamiales; family Paulowniaceae; genus Paulownia; species Paulownia fortunei. The sequence goes on from JAGSPU010000737.1 coordinate 16,591, forward strand.
GTTATATCAATTGTGTATTTCAACATAAATTTTTAGTAGTTATACTTTTAAAATTTGAATATTTTAAAATATTTTTAATTATTAAAATTTTCATATATTTTAAATTTAAATTAATTATATTTTCAACTAAACCCTATCTAATGAGTCTAAAAATATATTTTATTGAAATTCAATACAAATACTTATATCTTCATCTAATTTAAATTGTGTTTTTGTTAGATTCTAATTTTCTAAATATTTATTTATTCTTAATTATTCTAAAAAAAGCTATATAATACTCTCCAAGGAAACAACTCTTAAAGCATGGATTCATTTTTGCTCTTTTGCCTGTTTTTTTTATTTGCAATTTTATTTGCTTTTAAAATTTTAATTTATTTATTTTTTGTTTGTCTAAATTAGAATTATTTAATCTCATTTAAAAATGATGCCTTTTAATTTACATATAATATTTTTATTTTTCTTAGATCAACAATAAAGTTATATTAATTGTGTATTTCAACATAAATTTTCAGTAATTATACTATTAAAATTGATTATTTTAAAATATTTTTAATTATATAAATTTAAATATATTTTAAAGTAAATTAATTATATACTTCAACTAAACACAATCTAATGAGTCTAAAGAT
>JAGSPU010000752.1:0-24824 GCA_019321725.1 Paulownia fortunei
AAATGAAAATTAAACATCTTTACTTATTCTAAATAAAACCATTTAATACTATGTTAAGAAATTAATTATATTTACTTTTCAAAAAACAAGGATACATTATTAATTTTTTTGTCGTATTTTGTTAGTTTAAAATTTTTTACATATTTTATATTTTTGATTAATGTGTTAGTACAATTTAGTATTTACATTTAAATATATTTAAAAAAATTGAAAAATATTGTCAATAATTAAATTTATTAAATTTTCAAAATTGCCTCTAACAATGAGAAAAAATAAAAAGGCAAAAATTTAATATTTGAAATTGAATATACACTTTACTTATTCTAATAAAACCATTTAATACTATGTAAGAAATTTAATTATATTTACTTTTCAAAAAAAGGAATACATATTAATTTTTTTTCGTATTGTTAGTTTTTAAAATTTTTAATATATTTTATATTTTTGAGTTAATGTGCTAGTACAATTTAAGTATATATTATTTAAAATTATAGATTAAAAAAAATGAAATATTCAATAATTAAATTTATTAAATTTTCAAAAGCCGCTAACAATGATAATAATAAAAAAGCAAAAAAATTACGGTTTTTAGAATTTTGAATTTTAGATTATTATATATTGTTTAGTTACAATAAATAAAAACTATTAATACTATCGAAATAAACTAAAATAGATATGTTTTAAAAATATTTGTTACATATTCTTTATTTTTGTATTTAATTAATTTCATTTTGTAAATTTTAATATTTTTAAATATTTATATTTGGAATTATTGTCGTAGTAAAAATTTAGTATTTACAATAAAAATTATATAAAATAAAGAAAACCTTTAATTATCCTATCAATATTAATGTATTGGCTTTAGCTATTCAAAATAGAAACTATTTAATACTATCGATTAAAATACGTTTACATTCGAAATATTAGAATACAAATTTATTTTTTAAAATTTATTTTTTAATAATTTTTTATTAAATTTTAAAATTTTGAAAATTTTCTTTTTTAGTTCTACTTAAAATTGAGGATACACTTTACTTATTCTAAATAAAACCATTTAATACTATGTAAGAAATTTAATTATATTTACTTTTCAAAAAAGGAATACATATTATTTTTTGTCGTATTTTGTTAGTTTTTAAATTTTTTATATATTTTATATTTTTGATTTAATGTGCTAGTACAATTTAGTATTTACATTTAAATTATATTTAAAAAAATTGAAAAATATTTCAATAATTTAATTTATTAAAGTTTCAAAATTGCCTCTAACAATGAGAATAAATAAAATGGCAAAAAAATAAGGTTTTATTAGAATTTTGAATTTTAGATTATTATATATTGTTTAGTTACAATAAATAAAAACTATTAATACTATCGAAATAAACTAAAATAGATATGCTTAAAAATATTTGTTACATATTATTTATTTTTGTATTTAATTGATTTCATTTTGTAAATTTTATATTTTTAAATATTTATATTGGAATTATTGTTGTAATAATTTTGAATTTACAATTAAATTAAATAATGTAAAATAAAGAAAACCTTTAATTATCCTATCAATATTAATGTATTGGCTTTAGTTATTCAAAATAGAAACTATTTAATACTATCGATAAAATACGTTTACATTTGAAATATTTAGATACAAATTTATTTTTTAAAAAATTTATTTTTTAATGATTTTTTATTAAATTTTAAAATTTTGAAAATTTTATTTTTAGTTCTACTTTTAAAATTGAATATACACCTTATTTATTCTAAATAAAACCATTTAATACTATGTAAGAAATTTAATTATATTTACTTTTCAAAAAGGAATACATATTAATTTTTTTGTCGTATTATGTTAGTTTTTAAATTTTTTACATATTTTATATTTTTGATTTAATGTGCAGTACAATTTGTATTTAATTTTAAATTATAATTATAAAAAAATTGAAAAATATTTCAATATTAAATTTATTAAATTTTCAAAATTGCCTCTAACAATGAGAATAATAAAAATGGCAAAAAAAATTAGGTTTTATTTTAAATTTGAATTTTAGATTATTTATATATTGTTTAGTTACAATAAATAAAAACTATTTAATACTATCGAAATAAACTAAAATAGATATGCTTTAAAAATATTCGTTACATATTATTTATTTTTGTATTTAATTAATTTCATATTGTAAATTTTAATATTTTTAAATATTTATATTTGGAATTATGTGTAGTAAAAATTAGTATTTACAATTAAATTAAATTATATAAAATAAAGAAAACCTTTAATTATCCTATCAATATTAATGTATTGGCTTTAGTTATTAAAATAGAAACTATTTAATACTATCGATTAAAATACGTTTACATTCGAAATATTAGAATACAAATTTATTTTTTAAAATTTATTTTTTATAATTTTTTATTAAATTTTAAAATTTTGAAAATTTTCTTTTTTAGTTCTACTTTTAAAATTGAGTATACACTTTACTTATTCTAAATAAAACCATTTAATACTATGTAAGAAATTTAATTATATTTACTTTTCAAAAAAGGAATACATATTAATTTTTTTGTCGTATTTTGTTAGTTTTTAAAATTTTTATATATTTTATATTTTTGATTTAATGTGCTAGTACAATTAGTATTTACATTTAAATTATATTTAAAAAAATTGAAAAATATTTCAATAATTAAATTTATTAAATTTTCAAAATTGCCGCTAACAATGAGAATAAATAAAATGGCAAAAAAATTACGGTTTTATTAGAATTTTGAATTTTAGATTATTTATATATTGTTTAGTTACAATAAATAAAAACTATTTAATACTATCGAAATAAACTAAAATAGATATGTTTTAAAAAATATTTGTTACATATTCTTTATTTTTGTATTTAATTAATTTCATTTTGTAAATTTTAATATTTTTAATATTTATATTTGGAATTATTGTTGTAGTAAAAATTTAGTATTTACAATTAAATTAAATAATATAAAATAAAGAAAACCTTTAATTATCCTATCAATATTAATGTATTGGCTTTAGTTATTCAAAATAGAAACTATTTAAAACTATCGATTAAAATACGTTTACATTTGAAATATTAGAATACAAATTTATTTTTTAAAATTTATTTTTTAATGATTTTTTATTAAATTTTAAAATTTTGAAAATTTTATTTTTTAGTTCTACTTTTAAAATTGAATATACACTTTATTATTCTAAATAAAACCATTTAATACTATGTAAGAAATTTAATTATATTTACTTTTCAAAAAAGGAATACATATTAATTTTTTTGTCGTATTATGTTAGTTTTTAATTTTTTACATATTTTATATTTTTGATTTAATGTGCTAGTACAATTTAGTATTTACATTTAAATTATATTTAAAAAATTGAAAAATATTTCAATAATTAAATTTATTAAATTTTCAAAATTGCCTCTAACAATGAGAATAAATAAAATGGCAAAAAAATTATGGTTTTATTTTAAAATTTTGAATTTTAGATTATTTATATATTGTTTAGTTACAATAAATAAACACTATTTAATACTATCGAAATAAACTAAAATAGATATGCTTTAAAAATATTGGTTACATATTATTTTTTTTGTATTTAATTAATTTCATATTGTAAATTTTAATATTTTTAAATATTTATATTTGGAATTATTGTTGTAGTAAAAATTTAGTATTTACAATTAAATTAAATTATATAAAATAAAGAAAACCTTTAATTATCCTATCAATATTAATGTATTGGCTTTAGTTATTCAAAATAGAAACTATTTAATACTATCGATTAAAATACGTTTACATTCGAAATATTAGAATACAAATTTATTTTTTAAAATTTATTTTTTAATAATTTTTTATTAAATTTTAAAATTTTGAAAATTTTTTTTTAGTTCTACTTTTAAAATTGAGTATACACTTTACTTATTCTAAATAAAACCATTTAATACTATGTAAGAAATTTAATTATATTTACTTTTCAAAAAAGGAATACATATTAATTTTTTTGTCGTATTTTGTTAGTTTATAAATTTTTTACATATTTTATATTTTTGATTTAATGTGCTAGTACAATTTAGTATTTACATTTAAATTATATTTAAAAAAATTAAAAAATATTTCAATAATTAAATTTATTAAATTTTCAAAATTGCCTCTAACAATGAGAATAAATAAAAAGGCAAAAAGTTTAATATTTGAAATTGAATATACACTTTACTTATTCTAAATAAAACCATTTAATACTATGTAAGAAATTTAATTATATTTACTTTTCAAAAAAGGAATACATATTAATTTTTTTGTCGTATTTTGTTAGTTTTTAAATTTTTTATATATTTTATATTTTTGAGTTAATGTGCTAGTACAATTTAGTATATACTTTTAAATTATATTAAAAAAAATGAAAAATATTTCAATAATTAAATTTATTAAATTTTCAAAATTGCCGCTAACAATGATAATAAATAAAAAAGCAAAAAAATTACGGTTTTATTAGAATTTTGAATTTTATATTATTTATATATTGTTTAGTTACAATAAATAAAAACTATTTAATACTATCGAAATAAACTAAAATAGATATGCTTTAAAAATATTTGTTACATATTATTTATTTTTGTATTTAATTGATTTTATTTTGTAAATTTTAATATTTTTAAATATTTATATTTGGAATTATTGTTGTAGTAAAAATGTAGTATTTACAATTAATTTAAATAATGTAAAATAAAGAACACCTTTAATTATCCTATCAATATTAATGTATTGGCTTTAGTTATTCCAAATAGAAACTATTTAATACTATCGATTAAAATACGTTTAAATTTGAAATATTAGAATACAAATTTATTTTTTAAATTTTTTTCTTTGAATGATTTTTTATTAAATTTTAAAATTTTGAAAATTTTCTTTTTTAGTTCTACTTTTAAAATTGAGTATACACTTTACTTATTCTAAATAAAACCATTTAATACTATATAAGAAATTTAATTATATTTACTTTTCAAAAAAGGAATACATATTAATTTTTTTGTCGTATTTTGTTAGTTTTTAAATTTTTTATATATTTTATATTTTTGATTTAATGTGCTCGTACAATTTAATATTTACATTTAAATTATATTTAAAAAAATTGAAAAATATTTTAATAATTAAATTTATTAAATTTTCAAAATTGCCTCTAACAATGATAATAAATAAAAAGGCCAAAAAATTACGGTTTTATTAGAATTTTGAATTTTAGATTATTTATATATTGTTTAGTTACAATAAATAAAAACTATTTAATACTATCGAAATAAACTAAAATAGATATGCTTTAAAAATATTCGTTACATATTATTTATTTTTGTATTTAATTAATTTCATATTGTAAATTTTAATATTTTTAAATATTTATATTTGGAATTATTGTTATAGTAAAAATTTAGTATTTACAATTAAATTAAATTATATAAAATAAAGAAAACCTTTAATTATCCTATCAATATTAATGTATTGGCTTTAGTTATTCAAAATAGAAACTATTTAATACTATCGATTAAAATACGTTTACATTCGAAATATTAGAATACAAATTTATTTTTTAAAATTTATTTTTTAATAATTTTTTATTAAATTTTAAAATTTTGAAAATTTTCTTTTTTAGTTCTACTTTTAAAATTGAGTATACACTTTACTTATTCTAAATAAAACCATTTAATACTATATAAGAAATTTAATTATATTTACTTTTCAAAAAAGGAATACATATTAATTTTTTTGTCGTATTTTGTTAGTTTTTAAATTTTTTATATATTTTATATTTTTGATTTAATGTGCTCGTACAATTTAATATTTACATTTAAATTATATTTAAAAAAATTGAAAAATATTTTAATAATTAAATTTATTAAATTTTCAAAATTGCCTCTAACAATGATAATAAATAAAAAGGCAAAAAAATTACGGTTTTATTAGAATTTTGAATTTTAGATTATTTATATATTGTTTAGTTACAATAAATAAAAACTATTTAATACTATCGAAATAAACTAAAATAGATATGCTTTAAAAATATTCGTTACATATTATTTATTTTTGTATTTAATTAATTTCATATTGTAAATTTTAATATTTTTAAATATTTATATTTGGAATTATTGTTATAGTAAAAATTTAGTATTTACAATTAAATTAAATTATATAAAATAAAGAAAACCTTTAATTATCCTATCAATATTAATGTATTGGCTTTAGTTATTCAAAATAGAAACTATTTAATACTATCGATTAAAATACGTTTACATTCGAAATATTAGAATACAAATTTATTTTTTAAAATTATTTTTTAATAATTTTTTATTAAATTTTAAAATTTTGAAAATTTTCTTTTTTAGTTCTACTTTTAAAATTGAGTATACACTTTACTTATTCTAAATAAAACCATTTAATACTATGTAAGAAATTTAATTATATTTACTTTTCAAAAAAGAATACATATTAATTTTTTTGTCGTATTTTGTTAGTTTTTAAATTTTATATATTTTATATTTTTGATTTAATGTGCTAGTACAATTTAGTATTTACATTTAAATTATATTTAAAAAAATTGAAAAATATTTCAATAATTAAATTTATTAAATTTTCAAAATTGCCTCTAACAATGATATAAATAAAAAGGCAAAAAAATTACGGTTTTATTTGAATTTTGAATTTTAGATTATTTATATATTGTTTAGTTACAATAAATAAAAACTATTTAATACTATCGAAATAAACTAAAATAGATATGCTTTAAAAATATTTGTTACATATTATTTATTTTTGTATTTAATTGATTTTATTTTGTAAATTTTAATATTTTTAAATATTTATATTGGAATTATTGTTGTAGTAAAAATTTAGTATTTACAATTAATTTAAATAATGTAAAATAAAGAAAACCTTTAATTATCCTATCAATATTAATGTATTGGCTTTAGTTATTCCAAATAGAAACTATTTAATACTATCGATTAAAATACGTTTAAATTTGAAATATTAGAATACAAATTTATTTTTTAAAATTTTTTCTTTGAATGATTTTTTATTAAATTTTAAAATTTTGAAAATTTTCTTTTTTAGTTCTACTTTTAAAATTGAGTATACACTTTACTTATTCTAAATAAAACCATTTAATACTATATAAGAAATTTAATTATATTTACTTTTCAAAAAAGGAATACATATTAATTTTTTTGTCGTATTTTGTTAGTTTTTAAATTTTTTATATATTTTATATTTTTGATTTAATGTGCTCGTACAATTTAATATTTACATTTAAATTATATTTAAAAAAATTGAAAAATATTTTAATAATTAAATTTATTAAATTTTCAAAATTGCCTCTAACAATGATAATAAATAAAAAGGCAAAAAAATTACGGTTTTATTAGAATTTTGAATTTTAGATTATTTATATATTGTTTAGTTACAATAAATAAAAACTATTTAATACTATCGAAATAAACTAAAATAGATATGCTTTAAAAATATTTGTTACATATTATTTATTTTTGTATTTAATTGATTTTATTTAGTAAATTTTAATATTTTTATATATTTATATTTGGAATTATTGTTGTAGTAATAATTTAGTATTTACAATTAATTTAAATAATGTAAAATAAAGAAAACCTTTAATTATCCTATCAATATTAATGTATTGGCTTTAGTTATTCCAAATAGAAACTATTTAATATATCGATTAAAATACGTTTAAATTTGAAATATTAGAATACAAATTTATTTTTTAAAATTTTTTCTTTGAATGATTTTTTATTAAATTTTACAATTTTGAAGATTTAATTAATTTAATTATTGAAATATCTTTCAAATTTTTTTAAATATAATTTAAAAGTATATACTAAATTGTAATAGTACATTAACTCAAAAATATAAAATATATAAAAAATTGAAAAACTAACAAAATACGATAAAAAAATTAATATGTATTCCTTTTTTGAAAAGTAAATATAATTAAATTTCTTACATAGTATAAAACGGTTTTTTTTAAAATGACTAAAGTGTATATTCAATTTTAAAAATTGAACTAAAAAAGAAAATATTCATAATTTTAAAATATAATAAAAAAATCATTAAAAATTATATTTAAAAAAATAAATTTGTATTCCAATATTTCAAAAGATAATATTAAACAGTTTCTATTTTGAATAACTAAAGCCAATACATTAATATTGATAGTATAATTAAAGGTTTTCTTTATTTCACACTTTTTAATTTAATTGTATATACTAAATTTTCACTACAACAATAACTTCAAATATAAATATTTGAAAATATTAAAATCTAAAAAATAAAATCAATTAAATACAGAAATAAATAATATGTAACAAATATTTCAGTTCATTTCGATAGTATTAAATAGTTTTTATTTATTGTAATTAAATAATATGTAAATAATCTAAAATTCAAAATTCTAATAAAACCGTAATTTTTTTGCCTTTTTATTTATTATCATTGTTAGAGGCAATTTTGAAAATTTAATAAATTTAATTATTAAAATATTTTTCAATTTTTTTAAATATAATTTAAATGTAAATATTAAATTGTACGAGCACATTAAATCAAAAATATAAAATATATAAAAAATTTAAAAACAAACAAAATACGACAAAAAATTAATATGTATTCTTTTTTTGAAAAGTAAATATAATTAAACTTCTTACATAGTATAAAATGGTTTTATTTAAAATGCCTAAAGTGAATATTCAATTTTAAAAATTAAACTAAAAATGAAAATTTTCATAATTTTAAAATTTAATAAAAAAATCATTAAAAATTATATTTAAAAAAATAAATTTGTATTCCAATATTTAAAATTTAAACATATTTTAAAAGATAATATTAAACAGTTTCTATTTTGAATAACTAAAGACAATACATTAATATTGATAGTATAATTAAAGGTTTTCTTTAATTCACACTATTTAATTTAATTGTATATACTAAATTTTTACTACAACAATAACTTCAAATATAAATATTTAAAAATATTAAAATCTAAAAAATAAAATCAATTAAATACAGAAATAAATAATATGTAACAAATATTTTTAAAGCATATCTATTTCAGTTCATTTCGATAATATTAAATAGTTTTTATTTATTGTAATTAAACAATATATAAATAATCTAAAATTCTAAATTCTAATAAAACCGTAAATTTTTTCCCTTTTTATTTATTCTCATTGTTAGAGGCAATTTTGAAGATTTAATTAATTTCATTATTAAAATATTTTTCTATTTTTTTAATATAATTTAAAAGTATATACTATATTGTACTAGTACATTAACTCAAAAATATAAAATATATAAAAAATTTAAAAGCTAACAAAATATGATAAAAAAATTAATATGTATTCCTCTTTTGAAAAGTAAATATAATTAAATTTATTACATAGTATAAAATGGTTTTTTTTTAAAATGACTAAAGTGTATATTCAATTTTAAAAATTGAACTAAAAAAGAAAATTTTCATAATTTTAAAATTTAATAAAAAAATCATTAAAAATTATATTTAAAAAAATAAATTTGTATTCCAATATTTCAAATGTAAACATATTTTAAAAGATAATATTAAACAGTTTCTATTTTGAATAACTAAATCCAATACATTAATATTGATAGTATAATTAAAGGTTTTCTTTATTTCACACTATTTAATTTAATTGTATATACTAAATTTTTATTACAACAATAACTCCAAATATAAATATTTAAAAATATTAAAATTTAAAAAAGAAAATCAATAAAATACATAAATAAATAATATTTAATAAATATTTTCAAAGCAATTCTATTTCAGTTCACTTCGATAATATTAAATAGTTTTTATTTATTGTAACTAAACAATATATAAATAATCTAAAATTCTAAATTCTAATAAAATTGTAAATGTTTTCCCTTTTTATTTATTCTCATGGTTAGAGACAATTTTGAAGATTTAATTAATTTAATTATTGAAATATTTTTCAATTTTTTTAAATATAATTTAAAAGTATATACTAAATTGTACTAGTACATTAACTCAAAAATATAAAATATATAAAAAATTTAAAAACTAACAAAATACGATAAAAAAATTAATATGTATTCCTTTTTTGAAAAGTAAATATAATTAAATTTCTTACATAGTATAAAACGGTTTTTTTTAAAATGACTAAAGTGTATATTCAATTTTAAAAATTGAACTAAAAAAGAAAATATTCATAATTTTAAAATATAATAAAAAAATCATTAAAAATTATATTTAAAAAAATAAATTGTATTCCAATATTTCAAAAGATAATATTAAACAGTTTCTATTTTGAATAACTAAAGCCAATACATTAATATTGATAGTATAATTAAAGGTTTTCTTTATTTCACACTTTTTAATTTAATTGTATATACTAAATTTTCACTACAACAATAACTTCAAATATAAATATTTGAAAATATTAAAATCTAAAAAATAAAATCAATTAAATACAGAAATAAATAATATGTAACAAATATTTCAGTTCATTTCGATAGTATTAAATAGTTTTTATTTATTGTAATTAAATAATATGTAAATAATCTAAAATTCAAAATTCTAATAAAACCGTAATTTTTTTGCCTTTTTATTTATTATCATTGTTAGAGGCAATTTTGAAAATTTAATAAATTTAATTATTAAAATATTTTTCAATTTTTTTAAATATAATTTAAAAGTATATACTAAATTGTACTAGCACATTAACTCAAAAATATAAAATATATAAAAAATTTAAAAACAAACAAAATACGACAAAAAATTAATATGTATTCTTTTTTTGAAAAGTAAATATAATTAAACTTCTTACATAGTATAAAATGGTTTTATTTAAAATGCCTAAAGTGAATATTCAATTTTAAAAATTAAACTAAAAATGAAAATTTTCATAATTTTAAAATTAATAAAAAAATCATTAAAAATTATATTTAAAAAAATAAATTTGTATTCCAATATTTAAAATTTAAACATATTTTAAAAGATAATATTAAACAGTTTCTATTTTGAATAACTAAAGACAATACATTAATATTGATAGTATAATTAAAGGTTTTCTTTAATTCACACTATTTAATTTAATTGTATATACTAAATTTTTACTACAACAATAACTTCAAATATAAATATTTAAAAATATTAAAATCTAAAAAATAAAATCAATTAAATACAGAAATAAATAATATGTAACAAATATTTTTAAAGCATATCTATTTCAGTTCATTTCGATAATATTAAATAGTTTTTATTTATTGTAATTAAACAATATATAAATAATCTAAAATTCTAAATTCTAATAAAACCGTAAATTTTTTCCCTTTTTATTTATTCTCATTGTTAGAGGCAATTTTGAAGATTTAATTAATTTCATTATTAAAATATTTTTCTATTTTTTTAATATAATTTAAAAGTATATACTATATTGTACTAGTACATTAACTCAAAAATATAAAATATATAAAAAATTTAAAAGCTAACAAAATATGATAAAAAAATTAATATGTATTCCTCTTTTGAAAAGTAAATATAATTAAATTTATTACATAGTATAAAATGGTTTTTTTTAAAATGACTAAAGTGTATATTCAATTTTAAAAATTGAACTAAAAAAGAAAATTTTCATAATTTTAAAATTTAATAAAAAAATCATTAAAAATTATATTTAAAAAAATAAATTTGTATTCCAATATTTCAAATGTAAACATATTTTAAAAGATAATATTAAACAGTTTCTATTTTGAATAACTAAATCCAATACATTAATATTGATAGTATAATTAAAGGTTTTCTTTATTTCACACTATTTAATTTAATTGTATATACTAAATTTTTATTACAACAATAACTCCAAATATAAATATTTAAAAATATTAAAATTTAAAAAAGAAAATCAATAAAATACATAAATAAATAATATTTAATAAATATTTTCAAAGCAATTCTATTTCAGTTCACTTCGATAATATTAAATAGTTTTTATTTATTGTAACTAAACAATATATAAATAATCTAAAATTCTAAATTCTAATAAAATTGTAAATGTTTTCCCTTTTTATTTATTCTCATGGTTAGAGACAATTTTGAAGATTTAATTAATTTAATTATTGAAATATTTTTCAATTTTTTTAAATATAATTTAAAAGTATATACTAAATTGTACTAGTACATTAACTCAAAAATATAAAATATATAAAAAATTTAAAAGCTAACAAAATACGATAAAAAAACTAATATGTATTCCTTTTTTGAAAAGTAAATATAATTAAATTTCTTACATAGTATAAAATGGTTTTTTTTAAAATGACTAAAGTGTATATTCAATTTTAAAAATTGAACAAAAAAAGAAGATTTTCATAATTTTAAAATTTAATAAAAAACTCATTAAAAATTATATTTAAAAAAATAAATTTGTATTCCAATATTTCAAAAGATAATATTAAACAGTTTCTATTTTGAATAACTAAAGCCAATACATTAATATTGATAGTATAATTAAAGGTTTTCTTTATTTCACACTATTTAATTTAATTGTATATACTAAATTTTTACTACAACAATAACTCCAAATATAAATATTTAAAAATATAAAAATCTAAAAAAGAAAATCAATTAAATACATAAATAAATAATATGTATTAAATATTTTCAAAGCAATTCTATTTCAGTTCATTTCGATAATATTAAATAGTTTTTATTTATTGTAATTAAACAATATATAAATAATCTAAAATTCTAAATTCTAATAAAACCGTAAATTTTTTCCCTTTTTATTTATTCTCATTGTTAGAGGCAATTTTGAAGATTTAATTAATTTCATTATTAAAATATTTTTCTATTTTTTTAATATAATTTAAAAGTATATACTAAATTGTACTAGTACATTAACTCAAAAATATAAAATATATAAAAAATTTAAAAGCTAACAAAATATGATAAAAAAATTAATATGTATTCCTCTTTTGAAAAGTAAATATAATTAAATTTATTACATAGTATAAAATGTTTTTTTTTAAAATGACTAAAGTGTATATTCAATTTTAAAAATTGAACTAAAAAAGAAAATTTTCATAATTTTAAAATTTAATAAAAAAATCATTAAAAATTATATTTAAAAAAATAAATTTGTATTCCAATATTTCAAATGTAAACATATTTTAAAAGATAATATTAAACAGTTTCTATTTTGAATAACTAAATCCAATACATTAATATTGATAGTATAATTAAAGGTTTTCTTTATTTCACACTATTTAATTTAATTGTATATACTAAATTTTTATTACAACAATAACTCCAAATATAAATATTTAAAAATATTAAAATCTAAAAAATAAAATCAATTAAATACAGAAATAAATAATATGTAACAAATATTTTGAAATCATATGTATTTCAGTTCATTTCGATAGTATTAAATAGTTTTTATTTATTGTAATTAAACAATATATAAATAATCTAAAATTCTAAATTCTAATAAAACCGTAAATTTTTTCCTTTTTATTTATTCTCATTGTTAGAGGCAATTTTGAAGATTTAATTAATTTCATTATTAAAATATTTTTCTATTTTTTTAATATAATTTAAAAGTATATACTAAATTGTACTAGCACATTAACTCAAAAATATAAAATATATAAAAAATTTAAAAGCTAACAAAATATGATAAAAAAATTAATATGTATTCCTCTTTTGAAAAGTAAATATAATTAAATTTATTACATAGTATAAAATGTTTTTTTTTAAAATGACTAAAGTGTATATTCAATTTTAAAAATTGAACTAAAAAAGAAAATTTTCATAATTTTAAAATTTAATAAAAAAATCATTAAAAATTATATTTAAAAAAATAAATTTGTATTCCAATATTTCAAATGTAAACATATTTTAAAAGATAATATTAAACAGTTTCTATTTTGAATAACTAAATCCAATACATTAATATTGATAGTATAATTAAAGGTTTTCTTTATTTCACACTATTTAATTTAATTGTATATACTAAATTTTTATTACAACAATAACTCCAAATATAAATATTTAAAAATATTAAAATCTAAAAAATAAAATCAATTAAATACAGAAATAAATAATATGTAACAAATATTTTGAAATCATATGTATTTCAGTTCATTTCGATAGTATTAAATAGTTTTTATTTATTGTAATTAAACAATATATAAATAATCTAAAATTCTAAATTCTAATAAAACCGTAAATTTTTTCCCTTTTTATTTATTCTCATTGTTAGAGGCAATTTTGAAGATTTAATTAATTTCATTATTAAAATATTTTTCTATTTTTTTAATATAATTTAAAAGTATATACTAAATTGTACTAGTACATTAACTCAAAAATATAAAATATATAAAAAATTTAAAAGCTAACAAAATATGATAAAAAAATTAATATGTATTCCACTTTTGAAAAGTAAATATAATTAAATTTCTTACATAGTATAAAATGGTTTTTTTTAAAATGACTAAAGTGTATATTCAATTTTAAAAATTGAACTAAAAAAGAAAATTTTCATAATTTTAAAATTTAATAAAAAAATCAATAAAAATTATATTTAAAAAAATAAATTTGTATTCCAATATTTCAAATGTAAACATATTTTAAAAGATAATATTAAACAGTTTCTATTTTGAATAACTAAAGCCAATACATAAATATTGATAGTATAATTAAAGGTTTTCTTTATTTCACAATATTTAATTTAATTGTATATACTAAATTTTTATTACAACAATAACTCCAAATATAAATATTTAAAAATATTAAAATTTAAAAAAGAAAATCAATAAAATACATAAATAAATAATATTTAATAAATATTTTCAAAGCAATTCTATTTCAGTTCACTTCGATAATATTAAATAGTTTTTATTTATTGTAACTAAACAATATATAAATAATCTAAAATTCTAAATTCTAATAAAACCGTAAATGTTTTCCCTTTTTATTTATTCTCATGGTTAGAGACAATTTTGAAGATTTAATTAATTTAATTATTGAAATATTTTTCAATTTTTTTTAATATAATTTAAAAGTATATACTAAATTGTACTAGTACATTAACTCAAAAATATAAAATATATAAAAAATTTAAAAGCTAACAAAATACGATAAAAAAATTAATATGTATTCCTTTTTTGAAAAGTAAATATAATTAAATTTCTTACATAGTATAAAACGTTTTTTTTAAAATGACTAAAGTGTATATTCAATTTTAAAAATTGAACAAAAAAAGAAGATTTTCATAATTTTAAAATTTAATAAAAAAATCATTAAAAATTATATTTAAAAAAATAAATTTGTATTCCAATATTTCAAAAGATAATATTAAACAGTTTCTATTTTGAATAACTAAAGCCAATACATTAATATTGATAGTATAATTAAAGGTTTTCTTTATTTCACACTATTTAATTTAATTGTATATACTAAATTTTTACTACAACAATAACTCCAAATATAAATATTTAAAAATATTAAAATCTAAAAAAGAAAATCAATTAAATACATAAATAAATAATATGTATTAAATATTTTCAAAGCAATTCTATTTCAGTTCATTTCGATAATATTAAATAGTTTTTATTTATTGTAATTAAACAATATATAAATAATCTAAAATTCTAAATTCTAATAAAACCGTAAATTTTTTCCCTTTTTATTTATTCTCATTGTTAGAGGCAATTTTGAAGATTTAATTAATTTCATTATTAAAATATTTTTCTATTTTTTTAATATAATTTAAAAGTATATACTAAATTGTACTAGTACATTAACTCAAAAATATAAAATATATAAAAAATTTAAAAGCTAACAAAATATGATAAAAAAATTAATATGTATTCCACTTTTGAAAAGTAAATATAATTAAATTTCTTACATAGTATAAAATGGTTTTTTTTAAAATGACTAAAGTGTATATTCAATTTTAAAAATTGAACTAAAAAAGAAAATTTTCATAATTTTAAAATTTAATAAAAAAATCAATAAAAATTATATTAAAAAAATAAATTTGTATTCCAACATTTCAAATGTAAACATATTTTAAAAGATAATATTAAACAGTTTCTATTTTGAATAACTAAAGCCAATACATTAATATTGATAGTATAATTAAAGGTTTTCTTTATTTCACACTATTTAATTTAATTGTATATACTAAATTTTTATTACAACAATAACTCCAAATATAAAATATATAAAAATATTAAAATTTAAAAAAGAAAATCAATAAAATACATGAATAAATAATATGTATTAAATATTTTCAAAGCAATTCTATTTCAGTTCATTTCGATAATATTAAATAGTTTTTATTTATTGTAACTAAACAATATATAAATAATCTAAAATTCTAAATTCTAATAAAATCGTAAATTTTTCCCCTTTTTATTTATTCTCATTGTTAGAGGCAATTTTGAAGATTTAATTAATTTCATTATTAAAATATTTTTCTATTTTTTTAATATAATTTAAAAGTTTATACTAAATTGTACTCGCACATTAAATCAAAAATATAAAATATATGAAAAATTTAAAAACTAACAAAATACGACAAAAAAATTAATATGTATTCTTTTTTGAAAAGTAAATATAATTAAATTTCTTACATAGAATAAAATGGTTTTATTTAAAATGACTAAAGTGTATATTCAATTTTAAAATTTGAACTAAAAAGGAAAATTTTCATAATTTTAAAATTTAATAAAAAAATCATTAAAAATTATATTTAAAAAAATTAATTTGTATTCCAATATTTCAAATGTAAACATATTTTAAAAGATAATATTAAACAGTTTCAATTTGGATAACTAAAGACAATACATTAATATTGATAGTATAATTAAAAGTTTTCTTTATTTCACACTATTTAATTTAATTGTATATACTAAATTTTTATTACAACAATAACTCCAAATATAAATATTTAAAAATATTAAAATTTAAAAAAGAAAATCAATTAAATACATAAATAAATAATATGTAACAAATATTTTTAAAGCTTATCTATTTCAGTTCATTTCGATAATATTAAATAGTTTTTATTTATTGTAATAAACAATATATAAATAATCTAAAATTCTAAATTCTAATAAAACCGTAAATTTTTTCCCTTTTTATTTATTCTCATTGTTAGAGGCAATTTTGAAGATTTAATTAATTTCATTATTAAAATATTTTTCTATTTTTTTAATATAATTTAAAAGTATATACTAAATTGTACTAGTACATTAACTCAAAAATATAAAATATATAAAAAATTTAAAAGCTAACAAAATATGATAAAAAAATTAATATGTATTCCACTTTTGAAAAGTAAATATAATTAAATTTCTTACATAGTATAAAATGGTTTTTTTTAAAATGACTAAAGTGTATATTCAATTTTAAAAATTGAACTAAAAAAGAAAATTTTCATAATTTTAAAATTTAATAAAAAAATCAATAAAAATTATATTAAAAAAATAAATTTGTATTCCAATATTTCAAATGTAAACATATTTTAAAAGATAATATTAAACAGTTTCTATTTTGAATAACTAAAGCCAATACATAAATATTGATAGTATAATTAAAGGTTTTCTTTATTTCACATATTTAATTTAATTGTATATACTAAATTTTTATTACAACAATAACTCCAAATATAAATATTTAAAAATATTAAAATTTAAAAAAGAAAATCAATAAAATACATAAATAAATAATATTTAATAAATATTTTCAAAGCAATTCTATTTCAGTTCATTTCGATAATATTAAATAGTTTTTATTTATTGTAACTAAACAATATATAAATAATCTAAAATTCTAAATTCTAATAAAACCGTAAATGTTTTCCCTTTTTATTTATTCTCATTGTTAGAGACAATTTTGAAGATTTAATTAATTTAATTATTGAAATATTTTTCAATTTTTTTTAATATAATTTAAAAGTATATACTAAATTGTACTAGTACATTAACTCAAAAATATAAAATATATAAAAAATTTAAAAGCTAACAAAATACGATAAAAAAATTAATATGTATTCCTTTTTTGAAAAGTAAATATAATTAAATTTCTTACATAGTATAAAACGTTTTTTTTAAAATGACTAAAGTGTATATTCAATTTTAAAAATTGAACTAAAAAAGAAAATTTTCATAATTTTAAAATTTAATAAAAAAATCATTAAAAATTATATTTAAAAAAATAAATTTGTATTCCAATATTTCAAAAGATAATATTAAATAGTTTCTATTTTGAATAACTAAAGCCAATACATTAATATTGATAGTATAATTAAAGGTTTTCTTTATTTCACACTATTTAATTTAATTGTATATACTAAATTTTTACTACAACAATAACTCCAAATATAAATATTTAAAAATATTAAAATCTAAAAAAGAAAATCAATTAAATACATAAATAAATAATATGTATTAAATATTTTTAAAGCATTCTATTTCAGTTCATTTCGATAATATTAAATAGTTTTTATTTATTGTAATTAAACAATATATAAATAATCTAAAATTCTAAATTCTAATAAAACCGTAAATTTTTTCCCTTTTTATTTATTCTCATTGTTAGAGGCAATTTTGAAGATTTAATTAATTTCATTATTAAAATATTTTTCTATTTTTTTAATATAATTTAAAAGTATATACTAAATTGTACTAGTACATTAACTCAAAAATATAAAATATATAAAAAATTTAAAAGCTAACAAAATATGATAAAAAAATTAATATGTATTCCTCTTTTGAAAAGTAAATATAATTAAATTTCTTACATAGTATAAAATGGTTTTTTTTAAAATGACTAAAGTGTATATTCAATTTTAAAAATTGAACTAAAAAAGAAAATTTTCATAATTTTAAAATTTAATAAAAAAATCATTAAAAATTATATTTAAAAAAATAAATTTGTATTCCAATATTTCAAATGTAAACATATTTTAAAAGATAATATTAAACAGTTTCTATTTTGAATAACTAAAGCCAATACATTAATATTGATAGTATAATTAAAGGTTTTCTTTATTTCACACTATTTAATTTAATTGTATATACTAAATTTTTATTACAACAATAACTCCAAATATAAAATATATAAAAATATTAAAATTTAAAAAAGAAAATCAATAAAATACATGAATAAATAATATGTATTAAATATTTTCAAAGCAATTCTATTTCAGTTCATTTCGATAATATTAAATAGTTTTTATTTATTGTAACTAAACAATATATAAATAATCTAAAATTCTAAATTCTAATAAAATCGTAAATTTTTCCCCTTTTTATTTATTCTCATTGTTAGAGGCAATTTTGAAGATTTAATTAATTTCATTATTAAAATATTTTTCTATTTTTTTAATATAATTTAAAAGTTTATACTAAATTGTACTCGCACATTAAATCAAAAATATAAAATATATAAAAAATTTAAAAACTAACAAAATACGACAAAAAAATTAATATGTATTCTTTTTTGAAAAGTAAATATAATTAAATTTCTTACATAGTATAAAATGGTTTTATTTAAAATGACTAAAGTGTATATTCAATTTTAAAATTTGAACTAAAAAGGAAAATTTTCATAATTTTAAAATTTAATAAAAAAATCATTAAAAATTATATTTAAAAAAATTAATTTGTATTCCAATATTTCAAATGTAAACATATTTTAAAAGATAATATTAAACAGTTTCAATTTGGATAACTAAAGACAATACATTAATATTGATAGTATAATTAAAAGTTTTCTTTATTTCACACTATTTAATTTAATTGTATATACTAAATTTTTATTACAACAATAACTCCAAATATAAATATTTAAAAATATTAAAATTTAAAAAGAAAATCAATTAAATACATAAATAAATAATATGTAACAAATATTTTTAAAGCTTATCTATTTCAGTTCATTTCGATAATATTAAATAGTTTTTATTTATTGTAACTAAACAATATATAAATAATCTAAAATTCTAAATTCTAATAAAACCGTAAATTTTTCCTTTTTATTTATTCTCATTGTTAGAGGCAATTTTGAAGATTTAATTAATTTCATTGAAAATATTTTTCAATTTTTTTTAATATAATTTAAAAGTTTATACTAAATTGTACTAGTACATTAACTCAAAAATATAAAATATATAAAAAATTTAAAAGCTAACAAAATATGATAAAAAATTAATATGTATTCCTCTTTTGAAAAGTAAATATAATTAAATTTCTTACATAGTATAAAATGTTTTTTTTTAAAATGACTAAAGTGTATATTCAATTTTAAAAATTGAACTAAAAAAGAAAATTTTCATAATTTTAAAATTTAATAAAAAAATCATTAAAAATTATATTTAAAAAAATAAATTTGTATTCCAACATTTCAAATGTAAACATATTTCAACATAATATTAAACAGTTTCTATTTTGAATAACTAAAGCCAATACATTAATATTGATAGTATAATTAAAGGTTTTCTTTATTTCACACTATTTAATTTAATTGTATATACTAAATTTTTAGTACAACAATAACTCCAAATATAAATATTTAAAAATATAATCTAAAAAATAAAATCAATTAAATACAAAAATAAATAATACGTAACAAATATTTTTAAAGCATATCTATTACAGTTTATTTCGATAGTATTAAATAGTTTTTATTTATTGTAACTAAACAATATATAAATAATCTAAAATTGTAAATTCTAATAAAACCGTAATTTTTTTGCCTTTTTATTTATTCTCATTGTAAGAGGCAATTTTGAAAATTTAATAAATTTAATTATTGAAATATTTTTCAATTTTTTTAAATATAATTTAAAAGTATATACTAAATTATACTAGCACATTAAATCAAAAATATAAAATATATAAAAAATTAAAAACTAACAAAATACGACAAAAAAATTAATATGTATTCCTTTTTTGAAAAGTAAATATAATTAAATTTCTTACATAGTATAAAATGATTTTATTTAAAATGTCTAAAGTGTATATTCAATTTCAAAAATTAAACTAAAAAAGAAAGTTTTCATAATTTTAAAATTTAATAATTTTTTTTGTAAATTATATTTAAAAAAATAAATTTGTATTCCAATATTTCAAATATAAATATATTTCAATCGATAGTATTAAATAGTTTCTATTTTGAATAACTAAAGCCAATACAATAATGTTGATAGTATAATTAAAGGTTTTCTTTATTTTACACTATTTAATTTAATTGTATATACTAAATTTTTAGTACAACAATAACTCCAAATATAAATATTTAAAAATATTAAAATCTAAAAAATAAAATCAATTAAATACAAAAATAAATAATATGTAACAAATATTTTTAAAGTATATCTATTACAGTTTATTTCGATAGTATTAAATAGTTTTTATTTATTGTAACTAAACAATATATAAATAATCTAAAATTCTAAATTCTAATAAAACCATAATTTTTTTGCCTTTTTATTTATTCTCATTGTTAGAGGCAATTTTTAAAATTTAATAAATTTATTATTGAAATATTTTTTAATTTTTTTAAATATAATTTAAAAGTATATATTAAATTGTACTAGCACATTAAATCAAAAATATAAAATATATAAAAAATTTAAAAACTAACAAAATACGACAAAAAAATTAATATGTATTCCTTTTTTGAAAAGTAAATATAATTAAATTTCTTACATAGTATAAAATGATTTTATTTAAAATGTCTAAAGTGTATATTCAATTTCAAAAATTAAACTAAAAAAGAAAGTTTTCATAATTTTAAAATTTAATAAATTTTTTTATAAATTATATTTAAAAAAATAAATTTGTATTCCAATATTTCAAATATAAATATATTTTAATCGATAGTATTAAATAGTTTCTATTTTGAATAACTAAAGCCAATACAATAATGTTGATAGTATAATTAAAGGTTTTCTTTATTTTACACTATTTAATTTAATTGTATATACTAAATTTTTAGTACAACAATAACTCCAAATATAAATATTTAAAAATATTAAAATCTATAAAATAAAATCAATTAAATACAAAAATAAATAATATGTAACAAATATTTTTAAAGTATATCTATTACAGTTTATTTCGATAGTATTAAATAGTTTTTATTTATTGTAACTAAACAATATATAAATAAACTAATATTCTAAATTCTAATAAAACCATAATTTTTTTGCCTTTTTATTTAGTCTCATTGTTAGAGGCAATTTTTAAAATTTAATAAATTTATTATTGAAATATTTTTTAATTTTTTTAAATATAATTTAAAAGTATATATTAAATTGTACTAGCACATTAAATCAAAAATATAAAATATATAAAAAATTTAAAAACTAACAAAATACGACAAAAAAATTAATATGTATTCCTTTTTTGAAAAGTAAATATAATTAAATTTCTTACATAGTATAAAATGATTTTATTTAAAATGTCTAAAGTGTATATTCAATTTCAAAAATTAAACTAAAAAAGAAAGTTTTCATAATTTTAAAATTTAATAAATTTTTTTTATAAATTATATTTAAAAAAATAAATTGTATTCCAATATTTCAAATATAAAATATATTTTAATCGATAGTATTAAATAGTTTCTATTTTGAATAACTAAAGCCAATACAATAATGTTGATAGTATAATTAAAGGTTTTCTTTATTTTACACTATTTAATTTAATTGTATATACTAAATTTTTAGTACAACAATAACTCCAAATATAAATATTTAAAAATATTAAAATCTATAAAATAAAATCAATTAAATACAAAAATAAATAATATGTAACAAATATTTTTAAAGTATATCTATTACAGTTTATTTCGATAGTATTAAATAGTTTTTATTTATTGTAACTAAACAATATATAAATAAACTAATATTCTAAATTCTAATAAAACCATAATTTTTTTGCCTTTTTATTTAGTCTCATTGTTAGAGGCAATTTTTAAAATTTAATAAATTTATTATTGAAATATTTTTTAATTTTTTTAAATATAATTTAAAAGTATATATTAAATTGTACTAGCACATTAAATCAAAAATATAAAATATAAAAAAAATTTAAAAACTAACAAAATACGACAAAAAAATTAATATGTATTCCTTTTTTGAAAAGTAAATATAATTAAATTTCTTACATAGTATAAAATGATTTTATTTAAAATGTCTAAAGTGTATATTCAATTTCAAAAATTAAACTAAAAAAGAAAATTTTCGTAATTTTAAAATTTAATAAAAAAAATTCAAAAATTATATTTAAAAAAATAAATTTGTATTCCAATATTTCCAATATAAATATATTTTAATCGATAGTATTAAATATTTTCTATTTTGAATAACTAAATCCAATACAATAATGTTGATAGTATAATTAAAGGTTTTCATTATTTTATACTATTTAATTTAATTGTATATACTAAATTTTTAGTACAACAATAACTCCAAATATAAATATTTAAAAATGTTAAAATCAAAAAATTGAAAGCAATTAAGTACTAAAATAAATAATATGTAACAAATATTTTTAAAGCATATATATTTCAGTTCTTTTGGATAGTTTTAAGTAGTTTTTATTTAGTGTAATTAAACAATATATAAATAATCTAAAATTCTAAATTCTAATAAAATTGTAATTTTTTTGCCTTTTTATATATTCTCATTGTTTGAGGCAATTTTCAAGATTTAATAAATTTAATTATTGAAATATTTTTTAAATTTTTTTAAATATAATTTAAAAGTATATACTAAATTGTACTAGCACATTAAATCAAAAATATAAAATATAGAAAAAATTTAAATACTAACAAAATACGATAAAAAAATTAATATGCATTCCTTTTTTGAAAAGTAAATATAATTAAATTTCTTACATAGTATAAAATGATTTTATTTAAAATGTCTAAAGTGTATATTCAATTTCAAAAATTAAACTAAAAAAGAAAATTTTCATAATTTTAAAATTTAATAAATTTTTTATAAAAATTATATTTAAAAAATAAATTTGTATTCCAATATTTCAAATATAAAATATATTTTAATCGATAGTATTTAATAGTTTCTATTTTGAATAACTAAACCCAATACAATAATGTTAATAGTATAATTAAAGGTTTTCTTTATTTTACACTATTTAATTTAATTGTATATACTAAATTTTTAGTACAACAATAACTCCAAATATATATATTTAAAAATATTAAAATCTAAAAAATAAAATCAATTAAATAAAAAAAAATGCGTAACAAATATTTTTAAAGCATGTCTATTACAGTTTATTTCGATAGTATTAAATAGTTTTTATTTATTGTAACTAAACAATATATAAATAATCTAAAATTCTAAATTCTAATAAAACCGTAATTGTTTTGCCTTTTTATTTAATCTCAATGTTAGAGGCAATTTTGAAAATTTAATAAATTTAATTATGGAAATATTTTTCAATTTTTTTAAATATAATTTAAAAGTATATACTAAATTGTATTAACACGTTAAATCAAAAATATAAAATATATAAAAAATTTAAAAACTAACAAAATACGACAAAAAAATTAATATGTATTCTTTTTTGAAAAGTAAATATAATTAAATTTCTTACATAGTATAAAATGATTTTATTTAAAATGTCTAAAGTGTATATTCAATTTCAAAAATTAAACTAAAAAAGAAAATTTTCATAATTTTAAAATTTAATAAATTTTTTTATAATTTATATTTAAAAAAATAAAT